>JAGDQP010004544.1:15537-84319 GCA_022664845.1 Lepisma saccharinum | reverse complement strand
TATTTCCTGCTTCTAAACGTGATTTATAGCATTCTGAGTATATTGCAACAACAAGTCAGTAAATGTTCAATGATTTTGTTGAAGACTATTGCCTATAAAGCACAGTTTGTTTCGAATAAAGGACGAGGTGGATAATAACCGATAATGTGTTGAATGTTTTCTCATAGCAACAAGGGGCAAGATGCAATCCCGCGGAAAACATGCATTTATATTCTTGACAGATAGTACGTTTTAAATTACTCACCATGGGAACGTGGAGGTTAAATAAAATTAGGAACGGTCATGTATCTTTACATTTTTCTCTTTTACTTCATGCCCAGATGAGTGGAGAGGCGGCGGAGAGTTTCTCCGTACGGGCTCGAATTTAAAAAGTGGCACGTGTCATTATGGCGGATGGATACAAGATCGATTTTGCTCCATATCTCGAAAAGGGTAACTCCTATCAAATATCTAAGCTTGGATTTACTCCCATTACCATGGGGGCCCACAATGTCCACTAAAACCCCCCGGTACCACCCATTTGGGGCTAAAACAAAAAGACACACAGAATGACGGACATACCTTTCTATCATTTTTGAAAATTTTGTGATTCGGTTGAAAAAGTTGTAACGTTTGAACCGCTCCACCGATTTTAAAGTCTATACATCGTTTGAAACGTATTGAAGCGTAGAATAAGATCCAGTAAGTTTTGGCCGCCTATATGGTCTGGGGTCAGTGCTATCCTTAAAAATGTGAAATTTTGATATTTTTGTAAAGCGCCCTAGGGGGTCCACGGAGGTCCTACCGACCCAATTTCTTTCCTGTGTCTTCGTATTGGAAAGAGCTTTCAAATGTAGGTTTAAGCATCAAAATCGGACTTATACTTGTAGATCCGAAACTAACCGTATACTATCTGAGTGGCTCTAACAGTGTCCTTTGCCAACGTCACTCCAAGAACTGCCGTTCTTCATGATGTGAACATTAAACACAAACTAGGCAAATGTTGTTATATCTAAAGTCGGAACAAGGTGCCATACAGCAAATTCACTATCCCCAAAGCTCATGATCCCCACGAAAGATGAGGCACTAAGATATTAAACTATTCTTCAGTAAAGAAGAGAGAAGTTCTTTCCATGGGTCTGAAATGCTTTTCTCTCTCTTGCTGGCAAATTCTATACTTTTGTCATCTGACGAAGAGAAGTTATTGTCTTATTAACTAATAGGAAAAGTACTTGAAATGACCAGGGCACGAACCCACGTTCGTGTAGTATTGGTTCAGATTGCAAAGGTTTAAACGATGAGCAACTTTTACAAATAGAGAAATGTTGCCAAGATTTGTCTTTTTAACACACCCGCAAATTGAGTCACGCTAAGTGGAACATTTTATACATTACTGATTTTAGATAAGGTAGATTATTTTTTAAATTATTTTAGTAATAGTAAAACAATCTTACTGTTTGGTAAGGAATGATATTCATTTCCATCTAAGCAGTTGTCTTAGAACAGAACAATCCTGTGTCTGGATGCTTTTTCTAGATTTAAATCTGCATTTTATGTTTTATATTTGTAAAAACATAATTCACTTTGTTAAAACAGCTTTTCTTATTGATGAAAATTTCTTTATTAAAATTGGGTTATTCCATGACAAATAATCCAATTTTAGAAAAAAGTTGTTCTATCAGCATTTTAGAAAAAAAATATTTCGTATATGGGTTCCTACATACCTGAAGATATCAGAACCACTTTTGAAATAAATGTTGTGCCCTTATTTCTCATGGAGCGACTAAATTTCCAAAATGACGGGTGGCGTTTTTTACTCCCGTAGACAAGTACGGAAACCTGAATATCTCAAAAACCAGAAGAGCTAGAGAAAGCTTAATCAAACACCGTTGGGTATTTCTTAAAGTGTACATTGAACATATGGAATCACATTTTCTGAAAATTAATTTCTTTATTCCAATAATTAGGCTGAAAAATAAGTAACAAATTGTGTAAAATTTGATGTTTAACAAATTTATTGGGGTGAGGAATTGAATAAAATTCTACAAAATGTTGTCATATTTAGACCTACCAATGCACGCAAAATGCCATAGTCCTAAATCACACTTCTTCTCTTCTACGGGGGTTCAAACATGGTCCTTTGCCAGTTTTCGAGCTTAAATGTCCGAAAACCGTTCGTCAATAAGATACTTCTAGAAGCCTGAAATAGAATGTAGTAAATAACACAGACACTATATTCATTACAGAATTACTTTAAGCCCGCAGTTGTGGAGGTTTGTTCTTCATTACACAGAATTTCTCGGAAATAAAATCTTCATAGCAAATAAAACTAGAATAAAACTCTTAGTTTTGCACCAGGATTACTGTCACTTTGTCCAGATTCAGAAGATCATCAAAATATCGTGACTGTACTGCTATTATCACCCGAAACTCGATGTTTAACAGTATAAATGAATTAGAATTTTTAAGTTGTTATTTAGCAGTTTATTAATATCATACAAGGTACATATGGATATACAGATAGCAGATAGATATACAGCTAAACAAGAAGGTGTTAAATATTGAAGTTTGAAAGCAATACAAATATTTTACGGTTGTTGATTAAACGTTTAAACAAATACAATCTTTGTCAGAATCAGTCAATAATTTATGATGCCTTGTTCTGTACAAACTACAAAGGAAACACTAATTCAAAATTTTCCCTCTATGTTCTAAATTTGAATTTTATTTATAACGATTAGGTCGGGATAGAGGATGGGAAAGGGAAGGGAAGGTGTTGGCCAGGGTTTATGCTGTAGGTACCATCACAGCATTTCCCTGATGTGACTGAGGAAAAAATGGAAAAACCGCAATCAGGATGGTAGACCGCTGAGATTTAACCCACGGCCTCCCGAATGCTACGCCAACGCTCTAACACTGACCTATGGCGACTCGGTCAATATTCTAAAAATTCCAGATTAAAACAAATACGTCAGTACTCCTAATCTTTTGAGAATAAGGGAATTTGAATTTATACTATAATGTCCTGAAAAGGCAATACTACTACTAATAATAATACTCTCTATATATAAAATAGAAATCCTCACTAACTGACAAATCAACGCTCAGGCCACACTGTCTAAGGTCGATATTTGAAATTTATGTATAATCTGGCTTTAACTAATTTATTTCACTGATAAGGTAGCAGGAAAGTTCATATTGCGAAAGTAGAAGTGAAAAAAGTAATTTCTTTTTTGTATAAAAAAAAAGATCGGTGACCTGTGGTGGGATCGAACCCAATGCCTTTAGAACAACTCTCCAGCGCTTTATCCATTAGACCGTACAACCAGATATTCGAAAACGACTTCCGAGCGAAGTGACGGTGCAGGTAACAGCTAGTACTAAGAATAAATTACAAGGTTTTGATCCCACATAAGGCACTTTTTCTTTTTAAAAATGTAAAGAACGTTTCCCCTTTTCATATTTCTATATTCTAATCTACCGGCAGAATTCTTTTGGAAAGGAATACCGATACTTGAGTTACATAAATTCTAGATGAACACGGAAGGAAAAGTGAAGACCCCAACCTTTTCCAGACTACCAGGAAGTGGGTGGTCAGTGCAAGTTTAGTTTCTCCGTCGTCATACTATGCAAATGAAAATGTGGTATCTTCAAAGAGACCACATTTTTTTCTTCTGCGCATCAGTCGAATCTAAGGCTGTGTCATTTGTAATGTTTAGATCTACGAAAACAGTGTCTATATTCAAAAAATCATTTGGTTGAATTACATTACTTTCTTTCTAACAGGGTTCACACATGGCCTTTCGTCAAAACATGCAGGATTTCGGACTTAAATATCTAATTTTAAACAAAACTGAAATTTGAAGGTAGCCTTGTTAGTAGTCAGCTCACAACCAAAATTATAACTTTTATTTCTAATTGGTTTGGTCAGTGGAAGGGGATTATATGCGTATATGCAGCTTCATATTACTACACTGCTTGAAAGGCACACTTTTAACTCCCATGGACACCTTTTTATTAACCAAACAACTCATAAATAAAAATTGCCATTTCTACTGTCATTTGAAAACATACAAAGCTTGCTGAAGAAGACCAACATTCAGAATTTTATGATGGCCCATTTGAGATATTTTAGACCCAAATACGGTATTTTTCCTGTAGCAAAAAAGCGTTGTGATTCAACGCCACAGATTTTTCTACATAGTCATCCTGTTGATAGTTCTAAACACCGCAAGATAAACTGCAGTCTTATATTCAACTTCTTCCCTAAAACATGGTGACTTTCGTGAAGATACCACATTCGTATTTCCATCGTATAGCGAAGAAAAGCTGGTATTGACCAAACCATTACAAAATAAACGTTGCAATTTCCACTGTTAGTTTGTCACATACGAAGCTTTTTCGAAACCACATTTCAGATTGTTTCATGAGGACGTATATGCAATATTTAAGCCCGAAATCCGGCATTTTTTGCAAAGGGCCATGTTTTAACACCCGTAGAAAGAAAAGAGTGTGAAGGTCAGAAACTCTTTTGGGAGGTCTAAACATGACAAAATTTTGCAGAATTTTATTCAAGATTTTCAGTTTGAGGGGTGTAAAGACAAAATTGGGAGGGTGTAAGTGGAGTTTTGCATGATTTCTATCGATTTTCGATCGCAAAATTTATGAAGTTCTCGAGGATTTAGGGGGGTGTTCTAGAGGATTTGGGTGGTGGAGGAATCACTGGTTATGATCTAAAGTGTGTTAATATTCATAAAATCAAGACAATATGAACAGGCAATTTTGTTTTATATACGAAAAAGTAAAAGACGTTACAACGCAAAACACTTACGTGCGACAAAAATTCTATTGCCAAGTTCGAAATCAGCACCCACAAATTAATAAAGAATAGAGACTTCAACTTATGGGAAAAGTTTTAAAAAGTTGTCTTCTGTAATCACCGGATTTGGATTGAATTCGATAGCTGGCCATATTAACTTACATGTTCGCTTGATTTCCTTAATTACATCCCTTACGTCGTTTTTAATGTTAAAACTGGCAGCGTAACGGACTGCTCTGAGCTCGTCATTTTATTAAAGTTTTGGAATCCAATTTAAAATGTTTCTGTAAAATTAGCATTTTTCACTTGTTTTATTCAAAATGAAAGTTTTAAAAAATGAGAGGTAATATGAATGGGTTCGAACCGACGACCTCAGACTTAACTCTGATGCTTTCATTTCCACGCATTAGCCCATTACACCACAGAGGACGCTCAGGACTTTTGCACAATTACTATATCTTTTGCCGGTATTGCAAGACGGTTTCATTTCGAAACTTAAACTAGAATATTTGTGTTTATAAACGCAGTTTACAGTTACATTGTGTTATTTCTCCCTTTATTGGAGAGTGCGTTTTTAATTTTTATAACTTTAGTGAGTCTAAGGCTTATTATTATTTACTTATGTTGCTTTGAAGTTATTGAGCTCGTGCTTTTGGACGAAGAAGTAAGTTTAAGCAACCGAGGGGGCGTGTCTGTCTCTATGTACTTCTTCCAATCACTTCCTTAGCGAAGTCTGCATGGAGGCTGGGGAAGGAAGCTACATTAATTTGCTTTTCAGAACTGATTAAGCGCAAAATTTACTGTATGGTGTATTGCCTATCTTCGCTACTTTGTATTTCAGGAATATTCTTCGCTCAGTGTACAACTGAGCGTGGGATGATGTGTAAATTCCCTTCAACAGTGAAATATATTAAAAGAATTCAGCATTAAAGGTAAGACCTGAACATTTTTAGTTCTTTTTTCTAAATATCACTTTTTATAATTTCTAC
Organism: Lepisma saccharinum; assembly: GCA_022664845.1. Classification (NCBI taxonomy): domain Eukaryota; kingdom Metazoa; phylum Arthropoda; class Insecta; order Zygentoma; family Lepismatidae; genus Lepisma; species Lepisma saccharinum. The sequence continues at coordinate 78,532 of JAGDQP010004544.1, read as the reverse complement.
GAATTTGAATTTATTTATGGCCTTTACGTATCTCAGGATCAAGCTAAAATATTGCGGGGAGAAGGATGTTAGAATGTAGACGTAAAGTTTGACAATAACTAAGTCTGATATCTTATTATGAAGTCGCCCCTTTGTCTTCTCATCATACCATCACCGTTTTCCGATTCACAAATTTTCTTATCAGGTTGATTGGGTCTGGTAGTTTAAGTCTCTCGAAAATTAACAGAAAAATCTGTAATACACAGACCAGCTGGACAAGAATATAAACATATGCTATTGAATAAACGAACGCTAATCCTCAGCAGTTGTAAAGTGAGTTAAAAGTGCATATACAGTTGCGGGAACGATTTTAGGTTGAGGTCCAGAAATGTCATCTACTAAATGTGTGAAACGAACCCTGGAACTCCAATGGACCCGTCCAAATTTTGTTCTCCCCTTTTAGCTCTCTCTTTGTTTTGTTTTTCCATGGGAATAATTATATAGACAATGACTATATTTTATATTTATTGAACATACGAGCGCTTACAGTATATTGCTCGTAAATAAAAATAAAAATGAAATATAATATCAATTCCGAAGCTGCAAATTTAACTTAAAATATATATTATCTGCAACATTTCTTTACTGACTGTGAGAATTGATATGCATTTTACATCGCTGCAAAGAATAACCAATATTTTTTTTTAATAAGTTTGCATAAAATAAGAAAGAGAAAAACATAAACCAATATTATTAATAGTCCTTAATTACATCAAATAGTTTTGACATACAACTTTCCACATGGCGATTAAAATAGTAAATACGGCGGAAGTCGAAGAGCGTCTCGCGCTTGGAATTTGAGAGAGGAAAATGTAAAGATACATGACCGCACCTAACCTCCACTTTCCCATGGTCACTAATTTAAGATAATGTACGAAAAATGCAAAAAAGTACGAGCATATGAAAATATATTTCGTAAAATAAAGAAAGTGTTGACCCAAAATGGGTTTGAACCCGGGACCTTTCACTCAAGAAACGAATGTCTTGACCATTGGCCACGAAGCCGAGTTGGGAAATGTCGGTTTCGTCGTTGTATTTACAGTGGGTAGCGTCGGAGTCTGTCAGTATGACGTCGTAGGTGACGACGACTTTTGTCGTGTTTACTATCTTAATCCTCACTACAACTCCCCTGGCTCTGGAACATTTACAGTTTGTTGCAAACCATAATTAGTACTCTTATAATATTAAAAAAAAATCTTCACAAAACACATGTTTTCTCTAAAGCAAGATAGAAAACTAAATATTTTACGATTTTACTTTACCAAACACTTTTAATAAATTAACCTGCAATACATTGATTTTGCATTTGTTGTAGACGGCACTTTTTTTCTTAAGAGTTTTTTCACCATTTGTCAATACCATCCAAAAATATAATCCTGGAGAGCTCTTAATGTAAAATATAATCGTAGGTCACATTCTCATCATGTGTTTTCTTGTGTGACACGGGTCGTCTGGTCCATAGTGTCTACGTCTGCCTTCCTTTTGCTGTAATCAAAGATAATTTTTGGTTTTCTTTCCCTTGTAGAAGTGTCTAGATAAAGTTGATCATACATTACATTGAGAAGAAGAGTTTTATCTTCTTTGGCCAATAATACATTTTCATCGCATTCTTTTGAGATACAAACAAGATGCTTTTTATATATTCACTGATATCTGCTTTGATAAATCCAGGAGGAACTTCAGGTTTATTTTTACGAATAGGTCGTTGGTATTTCAGTCCATGTTGTTTGAATTTACATGCAAGAGAAAGGCTTGTGAAAATTTGCCAGCAGAAATATTTCTTCGTGTCCATCAAGTTATCTTGTTTGATTTCTTTTTATATTTGCATGTTCTACACATATTGTACCGTATCAGTGTCACAAATGGCTCAAAACTTTCTCCGATAATTGTGTATTTTACTAGTTAAGTATCGCAAAAAAGGGGCAAAGGCTACGGAACGTAAAAGCTGTTCATTGGTATGGATAAAATTCAATAAAATTGAATTACTGTACCGCAGGTGGGCAGGGTTTGGATTGTTAGTTTTCAGTGTATAGTAAATATTTTGTACTCTTTTTGTCAATTTATGTCTTCCGTCACTCTTAGGATAGCGAGAAAACCGTTTCACTTTACTTTAAATACATACCATCCTTAACCGTATACTTGCCACTTCCTCTATCTATTCACTCCCGGAATTAGGAACCATAAAGATGGACCTCCACTGTGCACGGTTGGAATCAATTATTTGATTGGAGCCTAGAGCTCTCAAAGCTTTCGGGTCTTCCAACGCCCAGATGCGAGATTTCCAACTGCAATCAACACCTCAAATATATCAAAGTGATTAATTACTTATGATAACCAGATTCAATATGCCAAGGAAAACACTGTCCATTGAATATGCTCGTATATGAATTTATGGAAATACGTAATATGAGACTAATGAGTGTATATATATATATATATATAGAGAGAGAGAGAGGGAGAGAGGGAGAGAATCAGATAAACATACACTTCTGGTTGGTTTCTGGAAGATATCGATAACACTTACTCCACACACTAATCTTCTTGATGTACTTCTTTGTCTCGCTTTCTCGGATATGGAATTCGAGATCATTCCGGAGGGGATGCACATTAAGAAGAGTTGGCAAATTAACTTGCGAATTTTGTACGTAGCGGTCATACCTAGAACACAGACTTCGCGCACTATAGTGCAGGGACGATTACCATTACAGTTTTCCATGTTGTCCTTAAATACGAAAATGATTTCTGTATAATGACTCAAATCATATCGCGTTAGTGAGGCTTGAAACTCGAACAGGAATTCCTTCCTAACATTTAATTTTTTTATTCTCGCTTTACGACAATTCAAAAAGGATCTCGATTCGAATGCACGCAATGCTCGCAATTCAAATTTGATTCACACTTCTTTCCGTGCCCTTTCTCTTCATACCACGTAGAGAATTCTACTCAAACGGGGCGAATGCAGACGTGGTTTCCTGAGTCTTACCCTCTGACGCTCTCCTTCTAATAAGAAGGTACTGATAAACTCTTCTCGTCTTGTACACTTACAATAATCCAAGAACGATCTTGGGCTACACAATCCCGCATCTTATGTGAAACAATCATAAATCTGCATTCACACTCTTTCATGGGAAGTTCTGCAACCATACGCGTAGTCCCTTTTCGATTCGAAACTTCCACTGAATTGACTGCTATTTCTCCACTACAATGTTGTATCCTTTGATCTCGTAATTGCTCTGAAGGTCGTGAACGACTGACTCAAAATAATCGGCTATTCCTCTGTATCACTATCCCCAACATTGCATTTCTGATGACGACATTGTTCACGCCGTAAATAATTCCTTCGATTCTTCAAATCATCATGAGAGCCACTTAGATTTAAAATTAAATCAGGGCAGGCACATAGAAGAATTTATCGTTTCTCTAAGTTACCATCCCAGGCTTAACGAGACCAGTCTGGAATCACACATCACTTATTACATTGTTCTTGCTTCCTTCGTGAACAGAGCACTCTCTCCGCACATCACACTCCGACGACGTCTACCATCCAACCTTCTTTCTTCCCGCAAAGAATTCTCTCGAACCGGTATCCATGAAGAACCTTTTCCCTTGTTTTATTCATAAAGCATCTAAGAATTAAACTCCTGTTGGAGAAGCCCATCCTTTCGTTTGGCTTCATCCAGTTCTCACGGACAATAGTCCCTTGCATCCTTGTTTTTAAAAAAAATGACCCTTGTAAAAGTTCAGAACCTGGAGCTTCTTTTAAACCCTGTTCAAACCGTTTCTTAAACTTGAAAAAATAATAAACTACGAAATCTATCCAGAGCCCTTATTAAATTTACACATATTAATATTTAAAAAGATGCATACATGCAACACGACAGCCAACGAAATCATATGATCTGAAAATAAAATTAATTATGTAACGATTGTTTTCCTCTATCCAGTTCTTTTGCATCCTGTCATACAGGTTGTCACAAAAGAATCGTTACATCATTCTCAATCATATTTTCTCCAAGGGTGAAAGCATACTGAACACTTTTAACCCATTTCTGAAGCACTTCAAGGATTGGGGCAAATTTGTCATTAAGTCTTTTATGGCGCTTAAGTTCCGCATCATCGAACGGTAAAACAAAATTGATTTGTTGGAAACTGTTCCTGATCACGAAGGAATTGAATATGGGGCGTCCATTTTCCTTTTTCTAAATTTATCTAGTTTCTTCATTTCTGTTTTTAATCACTGCAATAAGTGTGAATGCTGTGAAGTTTTCAATGATTACACTTTTCCACGTATTCTGAAATTTGATCCTGCCTTCATTGTTGCTCTACTTGCAAGTGATTTGTAGAATGTTCTTTCGGAGAAAAGAGAGAAATCGCGCAATTTTCATAATCGACTTTCCTGTTTGCCGACTATCTTCTCCCTAATTACGCTGTATTTGCTGCACTACCACGTTCTTGATAAGAGTAAATGATTATGCATTCCATAACTCCAACCCCGCCTTTGATTGAAATACACTTTCTGCTGACATCTCACCATCGGCACTCAAGTCTGAAAACTCACTTTCACGTTACGAACTCCATTATGCTGTCTCAGCATCAATTTCACAATCCATCGAATTCCCAGAAAAATCATTCTCTTCCAAGAAAAAAAAATGTAGATATTCATCATAGAGTCCACCATCTGCCAATAGAGCAGCCACAATAAATTATGAAATTACCACTTGATTACAACACAAATCACTAGCAAAGAGAAATCCCATTAACTTCAAAATAATTTCCATGGTAAAGTATTGAATTGGATAAAAATATTTTAAAATAAATAGAAATAAACATACAAAAGACGTGGATACATATTAAAAATGTTTTTAATCTTATAAAATTATATTTCTAATTCGCTTTACTTAGAACATCCAGATAGGATATAGATGATACCCACGACATCTCTGACTAAAGAAATCTAACTTAAGAAAAAATTATTTCACAAACTACAGGAAATTCATTTATGGGTTCAATGAATCCAGTTAAAATTCAATGCTATAATTTTGAGATATACCACTACACGTAAGATAATTCTGCATTTATTTTTAAAATATTAAATAATAACACATATTTCATAGTCACAGAATAACACTGCAAAGGGTAATACAGGACATGAGTAAGTACGAATAAATAACTGCCACTAGTCCAATGGACCCAACTTAGTCTTCTAGTGACACTAGACCAGTCCAATCACCTCTTTAAATTCAACATCTGTTTCTTCCGTTCGTGCGTGCTTTGTCCCCGTTTGTTTTTCCGAAAACATATTTCTTTGTCTCCTCCCTCCCTGTTTCCAAATTATAGCGGAAAAAAATGGGGAGGATGAATGTCTCTTCAGCTATGAACGTCGAAGAATTGGTTTTCCCATTGTTGGTCTTCCATTTTCTTCCTCTTTGCCCGGAAATTTTAACGTTTGTATCCATGGGTGGATTTATTGGGGCATAAGGGGCATTTCCCCCCAATCGTTTCAGAATAAATATAAATATATCATTCTAAACGGTAGCATTTAAAGTAAATGTCCCCCCCCCCCTTTCCCAGGGTTTTTATCCTAAACCCGTTCATGTTGTCTGCTCCCGGTTTATAAGATGAACTGAAATCAAAGTGGGGACGGAGAAAATGACCATCTTGTAATTCCATAAGTGAATAGTTCTATTTGTTATTGTTTCGTTTGACCTTACTTGTGCCCAACTTTTTCTGAGTTATGGCCAATTTCAAATTTATTAATGCTGTAGTGTCAGAATGCTGACAGTAGATATCAGAGCAGTCTCACTTAAAGAGTAATAATCTTTGTGAAAAATGTGCTCAGCACAGCTCCGAATATACTGAAGATATATGCGTTTTAATCGTTACTTTAATGTTATGCATTAAATCAAATAATAACACAGAGGGATTTCTTGGCCTGTATTGTAGCAAGTAGATTGAAGTGAAACCAGGTTTTTATAGAATTTTCCCTCAGTCACACCAGGAAAATTGTCCTGGTAGTATCTTCAACTTAGGCGCTGATCGACTCCTTCTCACATCCCGTACAAAGCCATTAATAAATTGAATCCTTAAATGTAAGGAACCTTACTATACATTTTCGTTCTACACAGATGCATAATTGTCAGGATTACATTAACATAATCTTATTTTCTTATCTCGTTTGTTATTTTTTTAATGATCTAGACAGGCAGCTATGGCCTAATTCTGTCAGCTCAGTTAAATAACGTTCATCGCAGAACATAATTCTGGGGTAGCGATAGGGAGGTAGCAGCTAGGACCTTTTTCTACATGAGTAAGAGAGCAAGAATAAACAAATCGTTCTGTATTTAACTCTGAGAACTAGACTATACCTCTTTAGATTCATAATGATCCCAGCTTTTCTCTTTATCTTACGTACGCAAAATATTGATACTTAATGAAATCAAAATGAACAAATTTTCCATTCTTAAAGTCAGAGAAAAACGGAATTTGGTCCGATTTTGTGTCTGGTACAGTGAAACTGATGATACCCTGAATTTTCAGTGACTTCTAATTTATTTGATTTTCTTCCTCACTTATACAACCAATTATTCTTATTTATTTTGACCGTAGTAGTCGCCTTTTTCACCCGTACGTCAAATATAAATAAGTTACTGAAGTTTGTACTTGTAATTAAAGTCCAAGTGAAGAGCCCTTAGGTCCATCTGTGAACATTTTGGAAGCTCTGAGCTCTGCACAGAAATCTAAAGGCAAATTATCTGCAATATGTGAGTAAAATAGGAAATTTAATTCATTCATATTTTAAGTCTTTACAATAGAGGATAATAAGCTAAAATATACAGATTAACGGTCTTCGCATCAGTAAATAAATAAAAATGTTGGCCTTCTTGACTAGATAAACTCCTAACACCTGACTATTGCATTACCTCTGTTCGTGCTTTCTTTTATTGTTTGTCGAATGCTTGATTATATATCCGGAAGAATGGGCATTAGTTAGATACGTAAATGAACTTTATTCCTGATTTTTCGATATAAACATTATTTGTTTTAAAAAGCGTACCTAGCAATCGAATACATTAAACTTTGGAAGAGACTGAAAATTTAATTATGAGTTATCCGTATGAAGATTATAATTATGAAGATTTTATACCAACATATAAATTTTCCCACGAAGAAAGCAGATATGACATATAAAGTCAAACATAAAAAACACTAACCTATCTTCATAAGTTAGGATTCACTCAAACATGGGCGGATTTAGAAGAGAGCCCTTGGGGGGATCACTTTAAAATCTATCGCTTAGAATGAAACATTTAAAGTTATTCTGAAATGACTAGGGGGCAATGCCTCCGATAAATCCGGTCATGCACATAAATAAACTCCGCTGGCCACTTTGGAAGACGAAGAACAAATTATCGTAAAACTTCATTTGGAGACGTACAATCATGGAGTAATTTTGATATCTTAAAGGAAAAAGACAAGTATTATCAATACGCCATATCTTGTCCAATTTCTAGGTAATAATTAGTGAAGAATAGATAGTTCGCCGATAGGACTTCTTTCTTTAATAAGTAGTACAGTATTGAATTAAAAATCCAGTTCCATTCAATATCGATATTAATTACTCGACCAAATGTCCATACAAAAATAATAGTGTGATTCTTACTATTATCGTCGGCCTTCCAAAGATAAATTACGCCACTTCCATACTCGTGTGGGCTGGGGATCAGGTATATCGTCCACAAAGTTGAGATTTTGAATCCCGTCTTCGGCATCGATGTTTGTGGATTTTCGAATTCATTCTTATAATCGAGAAAGGCCAAAGTCATGAGTTATCAAAATCTTCATTGTAACCAAGTTTATCAAGAAAACCAGATTTCTTTTGCACATTCTAAAGCGTACAGAGAACGTAGGCTCCATTCCAGATTCAAGGCTACACTTTTATTTGGGTTCGTTTTCTTAAACACAATCGTGCTTACTTTTCCCGTACCTTTGATTTCGTCAACTTAAAATCAATTGTTGCCAAACGACATACTACATCTCACATTAGAATCCAATAATTAATTTCCCAGGGTAGAAATAGGTGCCTTTAAGAAGCATAAATCTTATTTCCAAAGTTTGTCGAAATTTTAGAAGAAAAAAACTTTCGCATGGCTTATGTCATAAAAGACAAAATGAACTATAGCAAACAGTAGTATATTGTCTTAACTAAATTAACTTTCCAAGGAACAAGCAGCCTTCATAAAATACACTGAACTGCAATTAATCACGTAAAAAATAAAATGTAAATGCTCCTAACACCTGTTGTGAAATTACTGTATTGTCTAGTTCAGCATGTTCGTCGCTATATCATCTCTATATCTGTCTGTCTGTCGGCAGCTTTCAGCTCACACACTATTAGGGCTAGGAAGGTTGTTGAGGTGTTAAAAATGTTTCAGCGAGACTAGGTCTAAGCCGCATAAATAATCTCTGTTCTTCCGCCCGTCAACCAATTTCAATTCAAGAACTACTAGGGCAATGAAAGTTGTTGAGATGTTGTTCGAAAGGCCTCGGTGATACAAGTTCAAAGCTTAATGCATCAGGTTTGACTATGCGTCAAAAACTTTCAACTCAAGATTTACTAACTCAAGAAATCCGACTATGAAGACTGTTGAGGTGTTGTTACAAATGTTTCAGCAATGCGAATTTGAAGCTGCATAAATCATGTTTGTCCATCCGTCGACAAAGTTCAACTCAGTACTAAGTAATTCAGAAACAACAAGGGTTATCTAGGTGATAGAGGCGTTGCGTCTTTTAAAATGTATCGCTGAGACGATGTCAAACGGACCATATCGTCTGGGTTCATCCGTAATCCGTTTTCAACGCTTCAAAATTTGTTGAGATATTCGAAAGGTCTCGGTAAAACTCTTCCAATGACACATAGATAATCCAGATTGGACGCTCAAGGCTGAATGAAGCCTGGAGGCAACATATGTTCACAATCCCTAGACTCGGCTGAGCCCTACCTTCCTATATCATTATACTGGACAACAATCAATATAAGAAACTAAAGGTAACGAAACCCAGTATTTTCACGGGAGTAACCGCAGGACTTAGTGCTGAGGACGAATTAACCTTTAGCAATTAAAAGTATTGTAGACGAATTGCTCTGTGGACCAAATATAGAATACAGAAATATCCTGTGGACAAAAAATGACTTGGCCAATATTCCTAAAGGCCAAATTATCTTGTGGGCTGAGCATCTCTGGGCAAATTGTCTTTGGGCTATAATATATATAATATATTATGTCGTGTGGACGTAATCACTTTGACGAAATATTGTATCACCAATTATATAAACACTTTCCACGTCTTGTTAATCACTTAATGCACGATTTTATGTGATTAATTTCACACTTTACCCACGAGGCATATCTACTAACAAGTTATTATATCCATCCTTCAAACTAGCTTACACTCACTACAGCGCTTCACTAGCTCTATGCACCATGATATATCACTTAGTCCTTGTTCTCATTCACCCAAGAGTCTTTGTTTCCCTTCGTTTGCACTCATATCTACGTCATCCCTGAACTTTCACCCTGACTCTCACCTACTCGCATCATTTTCACCTTTATCCTCATCTTCGTCATTATCAGGTTTCAACTTTTCTTAACCTCAGCCATCATTAGGTTTATCAGATAGGTTTCCTTTCAGATACAAACCGTATTTTTTTTATTGAGTAATACATCAACTAAATATATTTAAACAATACAAAACTATTCACTTCTGATAGAAACACTTTCTAACAGGAAGTGCGTTGCAAAACTAATCAGTTCTACTTGACAGATGCTGGTGAAATGTTGGTAAGATTACACATTCCATTTCCCTAAAAAAATGCTGTAAACGAAAACAGTGAATAACGGTTTCCTTCAGTGTTCATTCAAGTCATATCTATTAAAATTTCAATGCAGTCATCTAAACATTACATGCTAAAGAATATTTCATGCAGTGCGGTATGCACCTTAACGTGTTTAATTGCCGGAGTACAAAGGGATACTATGTAGTCTTTCTATCTTGATATATAGATGGGAAAGTTAAAATTAAAAAAAATATTCCTCATACATTTCGAAGGAAGCGTGCTTATCACTATACTAGCTATAAAGAAATATGACAATACACTTCCAATACAGAAAAGTCCTAATGTTTCACTTGAGTTTGCAACGATTACAGAAAGAAATATATGGTACTTAACACGAATAGGCACTGCCCCTTAATGTTAAGTGTAACACAACCTGATTTATGAGCGTAAAACTAATCAGCGCCGCCATCTATTAGCACTTACGACCGTTATAGGTTTATTTCGTTCTCCTGTAAAATTGTATTTTTTTTAGATACAAGGGTAGTTGTAAAGTACCATTATATATTCTCTCCCTATCAAAACTTGTTACACAATGGTAAAAATAAATTTACTTGTGTCAGGTAAACAGTCTACAATATATCTTTTAATATAGTAATACGACGTTTGCAATTAGTCTCGAATTCAAATCATGATTTGAGACAGGATTTTAAACCATAGTTTAAATCAATTTGTCTTACTGAAATATTATTTACATTTCATGTTACTTTCGCCCCTAATTAGAATTACTTTTCTTGTTGAACGACCAGCATACCTTACAATTTAAAACTTAATACATTATGCACTTACATCAAATGAAAATTTTTAGTTACAGATATTAAAGATATTATTATTTTGCCCTTGGACATTATTATGGTACTATGCCCCTTCAAGATTATGAAAGTCTTCGAATAAGGGAAGTCGTATTAAGAAAAATATTGTGGCTACAGCTGTTATGATTAAATGCTATTAGGTTAGATTTTAATGAAGCAGCTAACGATTTGTTCTAGTAATATTGTGACAAACTTTGCAGACAAAATGAATACCATTCTTGTCTTAAATGTCTAACACTTGAAGCAACAGCTTCAATTTTGGTGAGCAAAAGCTGGTAATGAATTGATAATACAAGGCCGCGCTCAAGATACATCCAATAAGGTTAAATGGAACTGAAAAGGCGGTAAAATTCTATTCCTAAATCTAATTCAACTTTAAGCAAAACCCCAGGCTCTAATATTTTCAATTTATTAATACCATTTACTTTCTTGATGTGTAAATTTCATCACAATTGAAAAACATCTCAATTTCAAACAAATAAAAAAATCTCCAATTTATTAATTAATAAGGTTCAAAAACTTCAAATAATACCAACACGTTTGTATAAAGTATCCGTAATCTCAAACAACTAGAAAACAAATATTGTAAACATATCCATTTTATTATTCAAAAATGAATTAAAGCGAACTTAAAACAAACTAACAAAAAAACTAACGTACCTAACATAGTTTTTTCCTGGATATTGAATCAAGTGCTTGCACAGGTTTCTAATTTCTATACAAAAATATTCTTAAATCAAATAATATTCAAGGATAAAATTAATTTCAATAACCGAAAGTAGCATAAACCTTTTGTTTTAACATAAATCTCATTAAAGCATTTACAATTTTGCAATGCAAGCTAAATAAAATATCAAATGATGAGCTACCACTTAGTTTCTTAAATTCTATGACATCAATCAATTTAAAAAAAAAACTAGAAAAACAATGAACAAAAACCACTGATCGTACTTTATAAAATTTTAACTATCCTGACTTTAACATTCAATAGCTTACTGACCGAATTCATACCATCATACACAATATCTTGATACAATATAAATTATTTCAGTGAGCAATCCATTATTTTCAAAATTAATTGTTATATTTTCCCCAATTGCTAGTAATCATACAGAAAATCAGCTTTAAACATGTTTGAGAAACGAGGAAGTCCATTGAATCTTTTCTACCTTTCGTTTGCCTTCTATCAATTTAAAATTTCCGTTTTAAATCCGTCAGCCCCGCATAACCCGCACAAAAATTCAGAACATTGTAATCAAACTTAAAGAGTGTATTGATTATCAATCCAAGAAACTAACTCCAACTCAGAAGCACTTTAAGTTGTTAGAAAGGAAAATCCCTGAAATAAAATTAGATTTCTTTGTTTCACTTAAATAGTTCAATCATTTTGATACAAGCAACGCTTTATTACATTTTTTATTTTACTTTTAAGTTTTCCTCCTCCAATTCAATTTATTGAAATCCGAAACTTCACGTAAGACATATTTAACAAACAAAGATTCATCGACACTATTAGTTTTATTTTAAATCAAATTATCCAACTGGTACAGATACAATTACAGACCAAAATTCCAAATTTCTCCAACAAATTGGAATAGTCACGAAAAGTTTAAATTCAAGGAGCTTCAAACCCTGACAGATCCTACTGGTATACACAAGCAATTTTAACTCATTTCGATACAAAAGAAAAAAATCGTAAAAAGACCATATTAGGTGAAAAACAAAAAAAAATCTCTCTTTCTACCCAGTAACTCACACCAGAAAAGATATCACTCTCTCTCCACAAGCTTTACAGGTTTAAGAAAATCAATCCCAAAATCCAACTAAACTCAAAACATTTAACATCTGGACAGCACTATTATAAATCCTAAACTCAAAAACCCGCTTTCGCTCGCTCCACACAAAAAGCAATCAATTGTGTTTTGTCACCAAGACCCAGGCCCAAAATCAATCTTCAAAAACATTATTCCAAAAACACACAATCCAGACAACCAACCTTGACCAGACCATTCTTCCTTGGCAAAATCTCAATCAAACCGGACAAAACCTGTACGCAAATTTCAGACCAACTACAGCTACGATCCTTTTTTGAATATCAAAAATCAATATTTGGGCTGCTACACAGACAGCAACTCGAAATAATTACAACTGGCAACTGACCTGTTCGGTCCTTACTTGTAAACTTCCATCAACCAATAAAACAACACCTCTGAGTAAACAATACACCAAACCGACATTATTACAATCCCCACTTTCAAACAAACTATAAAAATCACCAAAGATCTTCTGAGAAGCATAAATTCCCTTTTTACAATTCAAAATGCATCAGCCTAACCTGATTTTACCAGACTACAAACATTTTGCCTTCCAATCGAAGCAGGATAAATTTCCACCTTCAGATAATTAATACCGCCAACATTTTCTGGTACACACCCTAGGGTACAAACAGCTTGCAACGCTCTCTTACATTGAAATTCCATAAAACTCAACCAACCCTAACTTTAAACAACTCCTTCGTATAAAATGCCTTTAATTTGAAAACCTAGACAACAGCACACATCAACTAAGTATGAATATGGCACTCAGTTCAAAATTCAAGTCACGCACCTTGGATACCATTAATTGGCCAGCGCCTGAGTATGATTTAACCTGGCTTTTCAAAGGTCTTAATATTTCTCTAAGACAATATCTTACAAAACAGGGTAACAAGTTTTAATATCGCCTTCCAAGAATTGCTTAAAACAGATTCCCTCTTTAAATCACACTATCCACCTCATGACGTCACCATAGAATAGTCAGCATTATTTATTTTTTTCACAAAGGCACAAAATCACGTAAAGTTTAAATATTTACAATTAACAAGCTTTTCATTATTCGATATATGATATTAGCGCGCATTTAGTTTGGTCTAGCAAAACTACTTCGGAAATGTTACTCATCTTAGGCTGAAAAACAATTTTACAATTAGTATGATTTCCGCACTTACCTTATTTTGGAATTTAGTTCAATTATTCTTATGCAATTTTAAATAGTTAATCCTCAAATATTCCTTGATATAATCATGGGCAATCCTTTAATTCAATGATTTAATTTTGTTTACCATTTTTTTTTTTATTATTTTCCTTCCTTTCTTCTGATCGGAACACGAAACCAGATGTCATAAAGTTTAAATAAGAGTGTCATGTGTTTTCCCATATTTCATAAAACAATGTTTACAAACCTTCCCTTCCCATCGTTTAGTTATAAATAACATTTTTAGTATCTATTTGTACATTCTTTTTCGGGTACCTTTTTTCATTTTTACACTAATGTTTTTTCATGCACGGTGAACAACTAGAAAAAGATATAATTTCATCCGTTACAGTTTATAACATGAACTTATTTAAAAGATTAGTTCAGTTTCCAAAGAAAATTAAGGTTTAATTTTCCCTTTAGGATCAGCTATCAAAGGGTTAAATACCAATTAAACTCCTACTCGTTACAGGGTTTTCATAAAATTATTCTGTGTTGTATATAATAAATCGCTCAAATAATGGTTGTTTTTTATAATTTTTTACTCCTGCAATTTCAATAGTGAAACTGAATACAAAAAGTTCAACAATCAAACTTACTATCTTCACTGATAACAATGAAAAAATCTTCGCTATCCATGCAACGGTGAAATGTGGTACTAGATAGTTAAAGAAATGATGGCCCATAGGCGTAAGTCATGATACATTTGTACTAATTTTTAAAATAATTTATAGCTTAGTTGGTTTAAGAATCTTCTTGTATAAGTGCACAATAACGTACTAAATAGATTATATAAATATTTAACAGATTACCTTTTTTCCACCACCCACTAATTTAAGAATTCTTGCCTATTCTAAGGCTTATCATGTATAAGAAATCTTAATTTCTGAAATATTAATTTTCGTTCAAGATTTGAAATCTTTTCGATTTAATGCTTCTATAATTCTAAATATATAGAAAGAAAAGATGGAAGCCTTGATCCAGCATTAAATAGAAAATGTCTGAAGATGATAATGATAATAATTCAATAACACAGATTTTTATTCAATCCACAAACAGAAAATATTAATGGGTCTCACAGACCAAACGTTACCAATAATGTGATTTTTTCTTACGTTACCACTGTGGGGTTAATAACTGTAGGAAGAAATGTGTTCCGGAATGATTAAATTTATTGTAAACTTTATTCCAGTTGTTAGAGACTTTTAATAGTTCTTTGCCAGCAGATATGTGAAAGAAAGTGCAATGTCTGCATTATATTCATTTACTATTAAGAATAATAATTTATGCAAAATTTCAATCATATATAATCAATAAATTATCATCAGATGATGATTTCTTGCCTGTTGAGAAGCCAGGAAATTTAGCCCGGATTGTATTTAAAGCCCGAATGATCGTAAGTCTTATTGGAGTATTTCTTCCGGGTGTGTAACTGAGATTTAAGAGCGGTGTTATGGTAGAGCAGTGGTTCCCAAAAGGTGGTCCGCGGACCCCTGGGGGTCCGCGGGAGGTCTCCAAGGGGTCCCCGACTTATTGTTGGGAAATTAGGTTTTGTCTTAAACTAGCCTTCAGTAGACATTATTGTATTAATTAAAAAAATCAAATCGTAGTTTGTATAAAACACATTGGTGACGGGGACCAGAATCTTCCTTAGTACGTTGGTCATTATTGTGCACCGACCCCGGAAATTTCAATTTTCGGCGAAACTTGGACTGAAGTGGCCTTAAGCTTAAGGTATTATCCGTATGTCAATGTTGAATTATCTGAAACGCAGCGTTTAATAGAATGTTTGATTGTGTCACTAGTGAATTTATTTTGTTCCTACCTTTGTTTTCTCCTTTATAGCAGACCCTTATAAATGTCTTGAATTTTTATCCCTCCACAATTTTTGTTAAACAAAGGAATTTACATTATTCTCATAATTGGAAAAGAATCTCCTAAAATTCTACAACCGACCGACGAACGATAAATAAAATGAAGAAATTTATTATGTATTGTGCATGGACACGAGATACAGAAGATATTCATTCTTAGGGTTACCAGACGTACCTTTTAAGAGTAGATGTAGACCCTACTCTTTTTGCCAAGTCTACCACTGCAGATAGTTAACGTGAGACATTATACTGCTAATGCACTTTACTCAACTAAAATTTGGAATTTCCGGATTTTGGATATATAAAGAGGAATTAATTATTACGAGACTGTTATTAATTATTTATGTTTATCGATAGTATTAAATGTGATCTGTCGTCATTGTAAAATGTACATGTAGGTCTATTTATTTTCTTTTTTTCTTCTTTTACAATCTGGTAACCATATTCATTCTGCTAGGTTTCTCTCCGCAGAGGAAACTGTTTTGAGAAGTACTACCCCTCTCTCAAACAATGCTGGCAACAGTGGTAAATGTTTACGTTAAATGTAAATTTCTTACAGTTTTTAGTTCGATTGTTATGAATTTTGAAAGTAGTGTAAAATTGCTCTGACGCACCAAACACCATTTCGTTCGTGCCAGTGGACGTTTTGTCAAGTGTGCACCGTGTGGTTCACTATAGTTTATAGAGGTTTATTTTTGTCGACCAACGTATTAAATGCTGTACTGAAAAATGGACCTTTGGTTAAAAAGTGGCTCCTTAAAACGAGATAGGTCTATGCCCACAGACCAAGAGGAAAAGGACAAAGTAAAATTCAGGTGAGTTGGTGTGAACCTAACTCTTCTACAAGTAGTGTTAGGCCTACAATTAAAATTAGGAAGTACAACTCAGACTATTTGGAGATTGGTTTCGCAAATGCCGGAACTGAGGATAACCCAAAACCTCAGTGTGTTGTTTGCTTTGAAGTCCTCTCCAATGAATGCATGAAGCCTGCAAAACTTCGTAGGCATCTCGAGACAAAGCACCCGGAGTACAAAGATAAGTCACTAGACTGCTTTAAAATAAAATTGGGAGAACTAAAAAACTCCAAAAAAGCGATGGCCTTGCATACTGGTGCAAATGTGAATGAAAATGCAACCCTTGCCTCTTATGAGGTTTCTCAGCTTGTATCAAAATGTGGCAAAGCTCATACTGTTGCTGAAGAGCTTATTCTACCGGTGGCTGTAATACTGTGCAAAAGAATGTTGGGTAATGCAGCCGCTCAATTAGTCAGTAGTGTCCCGCTCTCCAACAATACTGTACAAAGGAGAATAACTGATATAGCAAGTAATATTGAAGAAACATTATTGACCACGCTTAGTATGTGTGACATGTTCGCTCTGCAATTGGATGAGAGCACAGACATATCAAAAAAGCAATAATGCTAGTTTTTGTTCGTTATGTATGGAAAGACCAGTTATTTGAAGACTTCCTCTTTTCTGGTGAACTTCTTCATACAACAGCAGACGATATTTTCTCTGCATTAAACGATTTTTTAAATAAACATGACATTTCATGGAGAAAATGTGTGGGTTTATCAACAGATGGTGGAAAATCCATGTCTGGACACAAAACAGGACTTCGATCACGTATTCAAGCAGTAGCTCCTAACATGAAATGGACTCATTGTTGCATCCATCGAGAAGCTTTTGTAGGCAAAAGGTTGCCTGAAATGTTGCAGAAGACTCTCAATGAAGTTGTACAAATTATAAACTACATAAAAACTCGACCTCTTCAATCCAGATTGTTTTCCTTGCTATGCAAAGAGATGGGCAGTGAACATGAGCAGCTTCTTATTCATACGGAAGTGCGTTGGCTTTCGCGAGGTAAAATCTTGACAAGGTATTTTGAGCTTAGAGACGAGGTCCGAATCTTCCTTATCGACAGCAAGTACGTTGATTTTCTCAATGACTTTTCTTGGCTGTGCATGACCGCCTACCTAGCTGATGTGTTTGAACAATTGAATGTTTTGAACTTAAGTTTACAAGGAAACGACGTACACATGTTCCAAGTTGAAGACAAAGTCAGTTCTATGGTAAAGAAGTTTGAGTTCTGGGCAGTAAGAATCGATAAAGAATCTCTTACGAACTTTCCTACTTTGAAACAGTTCTTGGAATCTTCTGATCAAACTTTGCCTCACCGGGTAAAGGCAAAAATGATCGAGCATCTTCGTAGTTTAGCCACCACTTTTAGGGAATATTTTCCCGAGCCCAAACCCGATGACTGGTGGATTCGAAATCCGTTTAGCTGTGTCGAAATAGACAAAATTCTTAGCCTCTCAGAAGAGGAACAGGATCAACTTGTGGAGTTATCGTGCTGTAGTACCATGAAAAGTGCTTTTAGCGATAAAAAACTAGCCAACTTTTGGTTAACTGTTCGTAAGAACTTGGTGAGAAGGCACTGAAACATCTCGTTCCTTTCGCAACCACATATCGGTGTGAACAAGCTTTCTCAACCTTGTGTTATATGAAAAACAAGTACAGAAATCGGCTTGACATGCAGTATGATTTCAGAGTAAAAGTGTCAAGTATCGAACCTAACTTTTTAGAAATAATGAACTCTAAGGACAGATTCCACTTGTCGCACTAAGAATTAAAACTGTTCGATTTGTCTTTTTCATAAAATAAATATGTTCCTCTCCTAGCGTCCTACTTTAAATATTGTACGTATAATAAAACATCATTACTTGTAATGTTGGCTTGTGCTGTATGACTGTTTTATTTTGTGACCGGTCGCCACCTTACAAAACACCGGACTAAATTAATAAAAATAAAAAAGATTATGTTTAGGTAAGTAAATAATGATGTTCAATTCAGTAAGCGCATATTAGAATTTTAATTTATGACTTGAAATCGATTTGGGATTTTAGGGGGTCCGCGACATGTTGCCGAAGGTATGAAAGGGTCCTCGAAAAAAAGTTATTGGGAACCACTGTGGTAGAGGATTAAACTCATTGAATGAATTACCTTCACCTGTAATATATAAGGAATTTACAAGACACTGAGCATATTATACAACTTTAAATCAGCGGAATTTGTATTATCGGTGCCCAGCTTATTCCCTGTATAAAAAAATAAATAAAATGTTTCCCGTTACCAAACGAAGATAACCAAATGTTTGGTTTCAACATTTGGTAACGGGAACTCCTATTGTAATTTTAAAATGCATGGGTTGAAATTAATTCTTGTACATTGCTTTAAAGATTGAAATACTTAGACTTTGAATTCTAACTGTCAGTTTAGTAGCCAGAAAATTTTCGCTTATCGTTTTGTTATTTAAACCGTCAGTTGGAATGATTTTATTATAGATAAGTTTGAATCTTTCTAAGGATGTACTAGAATTCATTTCATATCTTATAATAGAAATAGGGACGCTGTCCGTAATGTTGAAAATTAGACATTTGATTGCTTTTATTTGGTTACGGGAAACATTTCATTTATTTATGTATATAGTGAATAAGTAAGACACTGAGCATAATTCACTATAAAAGTACCCCTGCAAAAATAAAACCAAATCTGGTGTTCTAGGTAAGCAAAAATCACCTTCATTGTTGAAAAGTGTATATAGAAACTTGTACAATTCTTTCTAAATAACTTTCTATGTTCAGCGTGAAATTGTGATAAAGATAGAATTTGACTGACAGCATTACTCAACTTTTTATTTCTAAAATCTTTGCATTAAGAAAGATTGAAACAATCTTACGCATATTGGAAACTGTGTATTTATTCTCAAATGGTAAAGAGCAGCTAAGGTGAGTCATCTACTGGTTTCTATTTCAAACGCTTTACTTTTAGAATTATGAATTATTTAATCTATGATGCTGATGTAGCTGTGTTGTATCGCAGCAATTTGTGAAGATATTTATTTTAAAATCATTTAATTTGCTCTCAGATTTCTTGGCCAATAATTTATTATTAATAAATAATACATTACTCAATAATTCAACTTTAAGTTGATCAAGAGAATTCTTGTTTATTTAACGAAATAAATATATTACGTAGAATAACCGTCTGATATTGCCTTTCTATTATTTTAAGTTTCTCATTTCGATATTTTACGAAATATGAAAACAGATTTATCACCAATATTTTGTCTTTCTGATTATACCAACCAGAGTTACCACCTGTAGTCCTTTCTTTTCTTATCATCCTGCCATTTCCCCTTTTAAAACTGCTCAAATGGTCTACATGTTCTTTTCATAATATTAAAAAGTATTATTTTGTAGTAATCTAGTTCACGCGGTAGCGCATTCCACTGTAAACCTGTAGGTCTGGATTCAAATCTCGGAAAGGACTTTGCAGACTTTCTTAAGTGCTCCCATACTTGGTGCTCTTTAGGGCATTCAACATACTACCAAACTAAGACGGTCGAGGTAAAGTAGGTTGCGAATATATCGAGCACTACCTCCACATCCACCATGCGCCGTCCAGTGTGTGTGTGTGTGTGTGTCCTTTACCTCTTTACCTGGATCCAATATTGAAACGATTTCCTGTTTCGTTAGTTCTCAATGGACTGATGAAGGAAACAAGCTGTTACGTATGTATTTTGTCATTGAGTACAAGGAAAGATTTTGATAACATTTGTATGGACAATGGCTCATGCATCAGTATGCACAGTCTTAAGAATACTTTTATCAAATACACTATTAGGAGATTGTCGTGTCAGAACATTATAAAAAATGACCTGCATATTTAACTTCACAAATTTTCTTTTCCGCAGGAGAGACAGACCAGTGCGTGTACTATTCTGCCGATGGTTTCTGATTAAACTAAAATCAGGATTTTTGGACGCTCAGTTTTTAATTTCTTGAGATGAGGCCTGGTTCAGCATGTCCAGGTATGCAAACTCACAAAACCCGTGTTATTATGCATCCGTATGTTCAGCATCCGTAGCATACTATTAAGTTTGCTGTTTGGTGCGCAATGTCTGGTTTTCGAATCATAACGCGATTATTTCACCAAACTGTTAATGTTCACAGATATGTCCAGAATTAGTTTAATCCGTTTGTGGATCAACAAAATGAACGATTGTATGAATATTTTCATCAAGATGGAGCACACACCACACTTGCAACTTTGTCACGAGTTCATGAAGTGCTCGTTGAGGAGGAAACAGTCAGCAGAGGGAGGAAAATCACCTAGCCTGATCTCTTTCCCTACGATTAATAACACTCTGGCAAGTTGAACTCTCAGGTGTACTTAAAACATCCCTACGCGCTGGAAAAGCTACAGCAGAGCATTGAAAGCGTTATTGATGATAACCCTCAGGCAGAGTGGTTGAGTCTCAGTTTGATAAATAGAGCACAGCGCTGCATCGACATTTACTGAAATCATCATACATTAATGATAATGCGTTGTCGAAGAAGTTGTGCAGCAAAATGTATGCACTAATCAAAATTTTGTTTAACAAAAAACGGATTTCTCACATTTGAGACTTTAAAGATCGTTTGAGTGAATTCGTTTCGTAGCTGTGAAATTCAATATATCCCGAAGATTTAATAGAGGTTAGTAACGTTTAACACATATTTTGTTAAGAGATTATTTATGAAACCATACAAAGTGACTGGATATATTTAAAAGTGACTTACGGAATTGCGACGCATTAAACACATGCAGGTCGTTTAACGAATTCAACATGTATTTGGCATGCCAATAATAAAATATGATTTTTTGATTTCCGAGAGACATGTATAAAAAGCCCGGTAAAAGCTCCAAATAATTGTCTCTGGATGGTCTCGGAAGTGCATTTTGGGTATCTGAGGAAGGAGCTAGCCGCCTTAAATAAAACCCCAGGGAAAGAATTTTTTCGAGATCATTAAGTATCGTTATAATTTGTTTACATTGTTCTTGAAGAATTTCAGAAAATGTAAGAATTTCACAAAATCGATCTAGTAAAACTCATTCACAGCATACACTAAGCTATGGAGAATCACCTCATAATATAAAATCTAATGAATCCATAATTACAAGTTTTATACTTGTGACTGTTGGAACGATGCGACTGTGCTTTGTCTCCTTGTGTTAGAAAGTCACAAGGAAATACTATGTAACAAGAATCGTAGATTGTAAGTGGCAATCTCTCTTAATTTCACTTTTGAAGATTACAGAGTTTACTATCGTGATACTCGACGATAGCGATATTCACGATGATGTGGTAGTGAATACTGACAGATAACTCAGGAGGAGACATCTACTTGTGGCTCAACAGGCAAGTAACGGTATATTCACTAAAAATCATCCAGAACAAGATCTTACTTTATTTCGTTTTAGTTTCAATTTTACTCAGCAGAGGATTAAAAAATTGTAAGAGTGATTCCCAGGAGGAAACATTAGTGACGGGAGAAACACTCAAATTTGACCTCTGAATTACGGCTGTTTCCATAATTGAGTAATCGATAACAATTCGATAAAATTTCAAAAACGTTTCGTCTATAAAGAATTTTAATTTTATCGAATTAGCAAACTTTTGAGATTCTCGAAATGTTCGAGACTCTATAAGTGTTCGAAATACTCGAAATGTTCGAGACTGTCGAAGTGTTCGAGGCACTCACGATGTTCGAGGCACTCGAAATGTTCGGAACATTCGACGGGTTCGAAACACTCGAACTATTCGAGAGTCGAATTGTTCGAAAGCAGCAAATCCTGAAACATCTCAATACGATCGCATTTATCGACTCGTTTGAATATTTGTAAAATTTTGGGATTACCGAAGTGTTTGGAAGAAGCAATGCATTCGACGTTATCATAGTTGTGAATAATGCAGGGAGTTCATTATAAAAGTTGCCTCCCTTGAAATGAACTGAAAAAAAGTTTTTTCCCACAGATCTTCAACACCAATGTTTATGTACAAGTCTTAAGAAGTCTGTCAGAAGGGAGAGGGAGAGAGAGAGAGGAAGAAAACTCATGAATCACCCGAACAGGGTAGGAATCCAGGACACCATTAGTCTACAAACTGTCATTTTACCGATTCCGTCAACTATAGGGCAGGCAGAAAAGAGGGAATTTTGCATCTGATTTCGAGGGTTTAAATTAAAGTTCTGGATGGAGACAGCAACTGGTAAGGCAGTTCGATAAGGCTGAAGTTTTATCGAACTTTGGGTTTGAAAATTTATTATCCGGAACTCGAAACCCTTCGAGTATTTGAGATTGTCGAAATTTCGAGTAATATCTAAACTTCGAGTATCATTGAAACAAATCTTGAGAAATTTGGGTTCGAAGGTCCTTATCGTCTGTCCGTCCGTCTGTCTGTCTGTTTATCTGTGACATCTGACTATAACTTTCGAACGGATTGTCCGATTTTAATGGAACTTGCTTTGAAATGTTCCTCTTTCCTTTCGTCAGACACCTATTGTTTTTTGTTGCCTTACGCCAAGGGCAACGCCACCGAATCCGAGTATTTGTTCCTACTTTGAGCGTAGGCGTGTAAAAGCGACGATAACTTTTGAACGAATTTTCCGATTATGATGGGGCGGGTCTAAATGCATGTGCCAAGTATATGTTGCTTTTGGTTATTTTACGACATCGGGGTTCCCCCAAATTTGCATATGCGAACTGCATTCAACATTAGTTTCTGGATACGTCGGTCTGAAGCCTCGACTTTGAGCGAAGGGTGTTATCGATCAGCATCTTTTGTCGAGCGGATTGTCAAAATGTTTGAGAGTCTTAGAATATTTAAATCTTTCGAAGTGTTTGAAACTCGAAATGTTTCAGGTTATCAAATTAATCAAGCATTTAAGTTCGCGTGGGTCTATCGTGACATTTTAATATTTTGATGATTTTATTAAATTATATCAAGTTGTCAAAGAAATGAGCTTCTTCGGTTTCAGGAAATGGTTCGAATGTAAAGAAAAAAATTAAACAACGAAAAGAGATATAGACGTAATATCTTTAAGAGTGACTTTACATTATCACAAAATATCGTTTTGTACATACGACGCCAAGTGGCTTTGGGGCACACCAGCTTCAGACTTAATGGGTACCTGGAGAAGGTAGGCAGCCTAAGCGTGGCGCCGATAACACCACCTTCATCTACGGCTAAGATCAAGAAAGTGTGGAGCCTTAACTCCGCACCCCATATATGCCTTCATGACATGGTGCTAAGCACAAGGAAGAACTTTACCTTTACATATGACAGAAAAGAGACAAGAGGGTTGGAGGGTAGAAGGGGAGAAAAAATAGTGCTCTGATTGAGATTTTAACCCAGGACCAATTGCATCAATGTGACGGGCAGAAAAGAGGTATTGGGGTACGTCTTGTGAAAGATTTAAATGGGTGCTCTGGGCAATGTTTGAAGGAATGTACAACCAGGCCTACATAGTACATTTATATATATTTCTGAATAAACGTCATGTGGTAACTGGAAACTTTTGAAGTCTTTTAAACTTGCTAATTTTGAAAATATGCAAATGTGAATTATCTTTAGGTTGCCATTCATATCACGCGTAAGTTTTCTTCTCAATATTAATGTAAAGATGTAATAATTACATTTCTTACGGCTCTAATTCAATTTGCATATCAAATTCAATAGCTTGCGATCACATCTTAAGGAAAACAAATAGACTATTATTTCCTTAAGAGTTCTCACAGCTGTTTCGTATTACGTTGCAAACGGATTTTCAAAGAACGCCGGCCGTGCAGTTCTGTATATTCCCCTTGTTGAAAGAAATATGATCTTATTTATGTCCTACACACAATACCTATCCTTTCTTTTCCGAAACAAAAAGCCAATCACTTATCTTTCCTTTCATTTTTGCACCTGACGGTTAATACAATTTCAGTTGTATATTTTAGTATTTTTGTTTCCTTTTTTGTGCACGTATGGTTTTATATAGGGTATGTGAAGTAAGTAGATCTTATACCAAATTATTGATATATTTTAGAATAGTTTAAAGTTATCCAACCGAATGAAATTTTAACTAAAATAAACAAGGTGAATACTGGGATGATAACAGAATCAAAGATCTGCTCTACCAAATACTTACTGCATGTCGGTGAAAAACAAGCTAGGCTCGCCCTTCCGCCAGTTTTCGTATGTTCTTTTTGCCGCCATCTTGTTGCACGCCATTTTCATCTTTGCCGCCACCTTGAAATGAATACGATCACGTACTGTAGTAATACATACCGATTAGATATCGGAACTTGAGTCCGCCCTTCTATTTTTGTCACGCTTTTCTTAGGCTACAATTTCTTTTTGCCGCCATTTTGAAATGCCTATGATCATGTACCGCTGTAATCGGACCCACCCACCCCAACAGAAGAACCCCCATTTTCGTCGTTCTCGAACATTCCCTTTCGCGCCCGCCGGGGCCCGCGGCAACATAAATTTATAAGGTTATAACCTGCAGGCTACTAAGGTCAGTAATCGTGTAAAGATTCACCCGATTCGGTTCACCCGTTTAGAATATTAGCTTCATCATACTTCGTCACTTTCCCGTTGGCCCCCATTTTCTTCTGGCCACCATCTTGAAATGAAATGGTGCGACTCACAACTTTTGCCGGACCGGTTCTGTTGTATGTAGCACTAACTTAGGGTATGTGCAAAAGCGCATCGCTCAATCTTGTGCGCTTCGTGTGGCACAGACACACACACACACACAAATAATATTCGAAGTTTCAAGTATACCCAAAATTCCTGTAATAATCAAATGTTCAAAATTACCCGAAATTTTGATAATACTAGAACACTCTTCTAATACCCGTAACTTGTATAATATTCGAACTTTCGATAATACTCGAAACTTAAATAATATTCGAGTGTTCGATAACACCTGAAACTTTGATAATATTCGAACTTTCGATAATACTCAAAACTTCGATAATATTCGAATTACGATAATACTCGAAACTTCGATATTACTCGAACTTTAAATAATACCCGAAACTTCGACAATACTCGAAGTTTAGATAATACCCGAAACTTCGATAATAGTCGAACTTTCGATAGTACCCGAAACTTCGATAATACTCGAACATTTTATAAAACCCGAAACTTCGATAATTTCAAATACTAGAAACGGTTTCGAGTAACCGTTGACAATTCGATAAATTTTCGCACACGAAGTTCGATAAATCCTCTAATCTGAAGCGCTAATTGTTCAACGTACAAACTGAGATCACATGTTAGACAATACAATACTAGGGGAGACTGAGGTGAATTGTAAGACTATACAAAATGGGCTGTAGTTAGTACACGAAATGCGATGTACTGTTCAAAATTAACAGAAATTGTAGAATGGAGCTTCTAGTATATTTTAAGCACCATACGAAATATATGGAATTGAAAATATGAACATAATATATTTTTATTCGAAGTCTTTAGATTTGACCGACCCAAACGTCAGGGCCAATTGTAACACATGTCAGGGTAAATTGATAAGAAAAGGAATCACTGTTTTTAAATTGTAATTTTCATGTTTTAAAAAGCAACTGTATTGAATTACTAAGTTTTATACACCCTTTGAATACACTAATGAAACAATACCAAATGTGACTACATACTTGAATACATGGGGTGTACAAGGTAGATAACCCACTCTTCGTGTATTGAGAAAAAACAAATTATTTGTCTTCTACAATCATTATCTTCGGTAGAGTTGAATGTAGGATTGCCACTTGTCCCGTATAATGCGGGATGCCCTGTATTTTACGTAAAACTTACGCGTCTTGTATTATAAGCGGTTGTCCCGTATTATGAATAGTAAGCTCACGCATAGATATTTTCAACATATCAATAACTTTAACAAACAAACCCTGATGGACTCTTCTCCAACTGTTTATTATTCAAGACTTGCAAGCAGGCTCTGTTCACATCCCAGGCAACCATCATATGCTGCCATATAATACTCGTGCCTTCTATTTGATCTCGTTAATAACAGATTCCAGCATTTGAACCGAGGCGCCGTAGCTTAGTGGTACAGCGTTGGCGTAGCATTCGGGAGATCCTTGGTTAGATCCCAGACGATGACCATCCTGAGGTTTTTCCAGTTTTTTCCCCTTAGTCACACCACGCAAATGCCGGGATGGCACATTCAAGATAGATCCTGGCCGAAACCTTTCAGAATCCTTTCCCTCTCGTATCCCGGCCTGAGTCTTAGATGCCTAAAGGCCACAAATAAAATAAAATTTAAATTCAGATGCTAACGTTAAAGAAAGCTTAAATACCTTTTTTCCGCCCTAAAGTACTTTTGGAGTGTGAGCATTCGCAAGCAAGACATTTTGTATTGTGCGAGTAGGCGTGTAGAAGTACAAGGCCTAGCCAGTTACTTTTATTTTACATTATTTCAGTTTTGTCCCGTATTTCTTTGTATTTTCCTGTATATTTTACCGAGTACCCCGTAATTTATTTATCAAAAGGTGGAAGCCCTAGTTGAATGTTGCCATGTCCCTGCCTCCCATCTATGAACGAGAAAAGAAAATGTTTCGCTTTGGGCAGACAAGGAACTTCTCTATTCAGAAAAATAACATTGTCTGATGTGTGGGTTATTAACTTCTACACCCGTGGTATTCAGTTAGAAGCACAAAAACAGAAACAATAAGAAAATATTTAAGAAACATATATCAGAAAAAAGAAACAGATTTGAGAAAAGCAAAGTATGTTTAGTCTGTCATACATTTACGGCACACAAAAATGTTTCCCCTTTTAATACGTTCAAAATGAGACTATTCTTTACAGGCTATACACACTGAACTCATTTCTCTCTACTCCAACTGTTGAAACAAATTAAGCAGAAACAATAATAATTTTCATCCCAGGAAGAAGATGGATTTGCTTTCTTCTGATCTATTTTTCGTTTCTTACCGAAGTCCAACTTTTGACGGATCGTTTGAGGTAATTCCTTTAATTCATTCTTCTGCGGTGTATCTGTAGGAACTGCCATCTTTCCTTTCCGTCTCCTATTACTTTTCATCTCGGGTGAAATTTTTTTTTGATAGGGTCGCAGTGTTTGAGGAAAGAACGTTGATTTGGAAGGCTTAATAAGGAACACGGATTATCATTAATGCTGCTTGTGCTCGACTGGACTGAGATAGACGCCACTTGTGAAATCAAAGTAGATTAGGCGCTGTACAGGACGGTAAATTCCTTCTAATACTGATATGTATGTGGTCCTCGAAAGAGCAAAATTATTATCTTGAATGACATTTCTGTTGAAGAGCCAAATGTCAGTTACTTATTCTAATATGATGTTTACAGGTGCTGGGTATCCCATCTAATTGAGTTCCAAGAAGATATTAAACAGTTTGATTCTTATTAAAATGACCATCGTACTTTGATAGTCTTATCCAGAATGAACATTTGAAATTCTGGTGGCAAATAGCATTAAGTTTAAATGCTTGTTTTAACACACATCAATGAAATTTAAGTTACACGAATGTTGCTTGGTGTTTAAAAAGTATATCACCGACTCTTTCTTTACGTAAATCTCAATCGTTGCAAGTCTTTACTTCTCTAATGTCAGTGTCTCTACAAAATTCGCTCTAAAACTCAACTGATGAGACTCCCCAAATCATTCGAAGGATACACTTAAGAAACAATGCCAAGCCAAGCCGAGCCGTATCTGGATTCGATACGAGCGGTTCCGGCCGCTTCCAACGACCATTAAGTGAGTGTAATATCAAGAATAAGCATTCGCTTATAGGGTTTTCAACCAAAGTAAGTAGCCAGCTCACAATATTACTAAGATAACGTCGACAATTTCTGTTTAAAGTCTGTGTTGAAACAACAATCATATAAAAAATATCGTTAAACAAAATAATAAATATTGTCACGAAATGTAGAATAATACACAGTTAAACAAAACATTTAAGAAAGTATTTCAGAATCAAATAAGACATCAAAGTATATCCTTAAAGGTAACTAACTGATGTAGGTTAAATTGATATAAGTTTAATTATTTTGTTTATCTACAGTAGTAATAGTAGTAGGTTAACTATGAAGGTATCATAGTGTGATTAGTGGTATAGTACAGCCGTAACCTTAAAAGATCAACCTATTTGATCTACTTTAAATGATATGTAATCAAACATCAATCTTCCGAGAATCATACTTGTACTTTATTTTGCACTTACAACTGTCACCAATCCTGTATTCAGCATCAGTAATAAACAGAGAAATTTGTTAGCCCGAAAAAAAAAATAGGAATGATAATGGTTGTTATAATGTAGATTAATTTTTGTGTCTTTAAATTGCGGAGGACCATGTACATAAATAACTCTGGTATGCTGTTGGAGTGCTGGTTCAATCACTAAGATGAGTAGATGCCTAAACTGTACTTACTGTCTGCAGGAATGTTGTAGAACAAAACATTACTTGACTGCAACATATTTAATGATACACAACACTTACATTATAGTTTATACAGTAATGATAAATATGATATATTGATTCTGATCAAAGTTTATTATTGAACAGCCCACTGCTGTTGTGAAAACACTGAAAATAGTTAAACACTTAACAATGTCTGTCTTACTTGCACTGTCCCTCTGTAATCACTTTTTTGCGCGCGCGCCTAGCCTCTCTCTCACTGTAGCAAACCTTAACATAAAAATCCTAAAATAACAATTGACAAGCTAAAGTCGCACCAATGGTTTGTGTCTATCCATATGTGCTCCGTTACAAGGATTTTGCTTTTAGCATCGTTCCTTCGGGACGGCGAAAATACAGCTCAGGAGGTTAATCAGAAAAATACGTTTTTGTTACTACAGAGCGAATTATTAGCTATATACGTACATTTGTCTGGTATCGAAAGACATATATATATACGGTAACTGTGACGAATATAAGGTTGTAGTGTAATATGTGAAGATTTTATCCACATAAAAGTACATGATTCTACTGTTAATGTCTAAAACACATATCTCTTGTCATAGAACATGAAGTGTATCCTATCCTTGTTGGCTGCACAATGATAGTGTCGGATCAGGGTCAGTTGCTTCAATATTCGAAGTGGCAAGTTAATTTGTATACGATACCGCTTTTTCCGCCAGCCGACCAGAAAAAGGAAAGCAAATACAGACAGCGATGCATTCAACGAGCAGACGAAATTTGAAAGGATGTTTTCTTTTTCGAATCCGTTCTCATTGATTTTACTTTCGCCACCCAAAAAAGTTAACAATATTGCGCTTCAGCTTTTGGTATTCCAAATCAGCTTGGTGCCCTGAAACGTTTACTCCTCTCTTCAGTTAAGAAATCTCTGGGTCTATCTATAGCTCTGCTACAAGTTCACGCAATTATTTAAGAATATATTGAAGTAAGTGTAATAAGAAAGGAGTCAAATATTTTTAACTTGTACTTAGACAAATAAATAGTTTAAAGATTAAAAATATTGTATTTCAAATAATGGTTCTGATGCCATGATCAGATAAATAATTTCAAAATATGTTGCTTACGAATTTATTAAGATATAAAGGTATTGTACTGATAAAAATATATTTAATTTGACCATAGCAATATATAGCTCTATATATACAGGGTACGTAAAAATTCTAGTACGGAAATTGTGGGGTGATAAGATGGGTCAAATGCAAGCATTTTCAATGTACGAACCATGGGTCTCTGAAGCCTCGTTTAGGAGATACACAGAGAGCATGTGGTGCACGAGGACCCGCGCTATAAGTAATATGAGATGAGGAGAGGTCACTTCGTATTTGCGAGAGCACAACAAACTCACCTACTTCATGCAAAGCAGTTGCTCAACAAATATGATGAGCCAACAAGAATATCATACTCTGCTATCCTTTAATTAAAAAATACAGATCAGGATTAAATGGTGAAAATACGAAATCATCGGTGGTTATGTGCAGTTTCTTCAGATGATTCCAGGGTTATGCAGATTCGGTTTCCAGCACCAGTGATAGTGTTAGGATGATGAGTGGTGAGTGTCATGCCACTCCACTTCTTTCTGCAATGTCTTTGCGTTATTCGTTCTACCTACATTGAGGTACCAAAACAGATTTTTAACCGTGAAAGGATGGTGTAACCAATGGATGGCCGTATATGTATAAGCAATACTCTGCAACTGCCCATAGAGCTCGTTACACACAACAACGGCTCGCAGAAAATTTTATCCGCAAACCGCCATTGCCCTGATAATGTCCTAAATGAATAGGGATCACTTTATTCACACATATTACCGCTTCAGGTATTGTATTTAAGCGGTGATTGCCACCTAAAGTGATTTTATGAAATAAATATGTAATATACTTGGAGCATCGTCAGATAAAGTTGTTTCATTTCGTACGCACATATGTCATCTAATACCCCACGCACCTTGTATGTATATGGTGCTGTTTTAACGTGATTTGTACATTTATGGTGCTTCGTTAAGCCTAGACTTACTCACCCCTTTACAAAATGATAAACATATCATCAATGACTAGATGAAGTTACTGTCGAACTGCATGTTCTCATGTTATCTGCTAGCATGATCAAGCATGGCCCATGTTTAATACTGTTAATATCTCAAACTAATTTTCAAACATTTATATTTCTGTTTAAATTTTCTACAGCAGTGATTTCTTTACAATTTAACACTTAATGCACAGCAACAATATTTTTTTTTTAACTCTGTTGCAACTTTTCATTCAATTTTACGTATGACGAAGTCGCCATCTATGAGTTCTTGGTACAAATCACAGTTGCAATATAACTATATCTTGCAGATACTGCCTACAAATCTGTGTCTGCGTGCAGCTCTGCTTGTGATATTTTTGAAGGAGTAATTCCTGTTTCTGAAGTAGTATGTAGGCAATTATATTTTAGGTTCAATTGACTTAAATAATATCAGTACATCACAGTCAGATATTTTTTTGAATCAGACCGACTTAAAGCGCCGACCATATACTTTTTTAAGCAAAAAATATTTGTTTTAAATTTAATTAGTATTCACGAGCAAAAGTACCCGCCCGTTTGTGCAGGGTGAATATAATATGTTGGCAACAGTCATTGCGCCATTAAGCAATACTCGCTTCCACGTGGCGGGCTGCACCCTTAACTTGGTAAGGGGTCTGTGTCCCCTTTATCGTAACCAAACTCTCCTATGTGTAGGGGAGAACACTAAACCACTTCTCCTTCAGTTCAGACTTGACGAAGCGGAATTCGCTTTCTTGATAACTCATCTACGTGTCAAGCTGGATATTTTTTAAGAAATGAATGATCAAAACCGCTGTAGTAGAATGGGCTGGTTAGTGGACAAAACTCTTTTAGCATTTTCTTTTAAATATATTTTGGAAGTATTATATTTAATATTTAATATTTAATATATAATATAATATATATTAAATATATTATATATTTAATATATAAAAGTATTCCAATATGAGAAACTTATTGTATACACAAAATGAATTACATTCAGAGCAAAATTAAAATCATGCAAAAAAATCAATTTTTTAAAGAGTATCTGCGAAAATAAGGACATTTCAAGAAATGTATGACAGGAGGAGGACAAAATGTTAAAAACGAGGACTTTTGTCCTTGCAAACAGGGATGGATATCACCAGAGGCTTAAGTATCATCCCCGGGGGTTGGGGGGTGGGCACGAGCTTTTCGGAAGAAGATAAAGATTTTTTAAATAAGAGTGCAGCAACTAAAATTGCGGTCGCGGGTGCAGAGCAAGTTAGTTAAGCCAAGTGTTGTAAATAGAAAAAAGTTGATTTTTTTTAACTTCCGTTTTTATTTTTTTTTAAAAGCATGCGCCTTCGTATATTTTTTAAATTTCGCTATTTTAGGGCAGCAATTTGTAATACTGCTAACGTTTCTTTAAGCAAGAATTACTTTTATATAGATAATTAAGAAGAAATACAACATAAATTAAATTCTAGATTACAAATACTTCTTGGTATGTGTGAGATTTTCTAGGTTGCCCAGTTCTCACTGTTGTCAACTTTTCTCAAATTCTTTTTTTTTAATTCTCCCATACCGTATCTGCCCCAAACTTAGCTTAAACATCATTCAACAGAGTAGATGAAAGTTTTATGTGTTCTCGACCTGAAACACCCCAGTTGTCAGTGTTGCCAGCCTATTTTAAAATTTAATTTATAGACACGTGTGCATTGATTTACACTAAATCTGACATACATGTTCATTAGGTACTGGGACAGGTCATACAGGCACTCCAGGCACCGTAGTTTTTGAGAACTGTCAAACCATTAAAAATCTAGATTTCATATTTGTTAATATTTGACGCATGCGCATTGATTTACACAAATTTAGACATGTGCATTAAGTACTAGGACAGTTCATGTGGGTACTTCCAGAGCCGCAGTTGTCAGTGTTGCCAACAACTTTCTAAAAATTAATATTTAATTGCTTCAATATCGTTGAGTGTATTAGGACCAAATTTTGTATTTTCGTACTGGGAAGCGTCATAGAGGTACTTTAGATCCCACAGTTGACAGTGTTGCCAATCGATTTTAAAAAATAAAATATTTGCTACTTTCATTCAGTTGGACATATCCACACCAAGCTTTGAGTATACATATTCGACACAATTAAAACATTCTGTGATTGCTCCCTGTACCCAAGCACCCAGCTGGCAGCGTTGCCATCCTACTTTATAATTCAATTTTTCATATGGTCCCCATACTGTTACGTGACGATAGCTATTCCTATACTTTAAAAAAAGCGCGTAAGGAGCCGCGGGGCATAAATACGTTATGATATGCTTTGAAATAATAGTTGTCAGAACCCTATTGCAACAGACACATTAAAAGAAACCTATATGTATTTGCTTGTTTACAAGAGTATTCATTATGTGTTTATATAACTCTTTTTAAATATGCATATAAGATAAAACATTTTTGATCTACCGTCTCTATCTGTTTATATTTTCACAGTATCGGGCGAGTCTTGAAGCCCGGGCATGAGGGAGCAATGCCCAGTGTTTTTATAGTGAAACACAATGTACTAGTCGAGCCACGGTGGCTCAATTGGTAGAGAGATCAACTCTGGCACTAGGGTTCGTCGGATCGATCCCTGCTCACGCAATGTGGGTTTTGTGGTCGACAAACACCGTGTCCGTGTTTTTTTGTGGGGGAGGACTCCTATTTCCTTTCACTTTCTTCATTTTACCAATTCATCTCATCATCATCCATCCGGCCTGAGCCAAAGTTGCCTAAAGGCCTTAAAAAGTGAATTCAAATTCAAAAACAACATACTATTCAAATACATATATCTTCCCTTGAATAGAAGCAGGTTATTTTCCGGGATTTTGAGCTAAAGATAATTTATTTTTGCGGATGGTAATTACGATAAGAGGTTATCTTCTTTGAATAATACTGTAATCATAAATTAATGTATTGTATATACGGGATGAGAGCATATTTCAGTTTATAGTTAAGATATCTTCGAAGTTGTAATATTTCTAGGAACTTAATTCGAAATATTTCTTCAGTTCCCTGAAGGTTTAGTAGTATTTTAATACAAACTATAGCAAATAACTTCAGTCCATGTATCTTTAGTTAATTCCTTATATTTGTCAGGGTGAGTATATAGGAAGTATAGCAATGTGGCAGTGAATACATTTATAAATAATCCCATCATTTGGCTCGTAAGTTTGCAGGAAAACAAAGCAAAGTAAATTGGGATGAATGTATGAAAGCTTAACTCCAATCCTGCTGATTACATTGATTACATGCAGCGTAAAGCATTAAATTTCTTGATGTGTGAATAAAAAACGACAGTTTGAAACGAAATATGAAAAAGAACAAAAAACATGAAACATTTCACAAAAAAAATATTTTTTTTTACAACACTAGTTACGCCAGTGCTAGTAACACTGGATATACTACAATAAACTTTATTTTATCTCAAAGGAAATAACAGATTATTTGTCATACTTTAAACTAAACTTATTTTCAATCCGCTTCTCTCTATCTCGATCATTTCATCAATTTATTTTTAAATTATTTCCCTGAGTGTTAAGCATGATTTATTATTATTATTAATAATCATAATTATAATAGGTACTATTCATTTTATGACTACGCAACTAATGGCAATATTAGGTAACCTAATTTATTCCCTTGTGTACCAATGCCACCAATTTATTAAATTAGATAGACAAATTTTAATTACGAGTTTTTGATTTATTCTCGGCTGAATGGAAAAAGCGAGAATTAGATATTCACATGACTATGGCACATTCAATTCCCATTACTAAGGTTTTATCGCATGATTAGAACTGTTCTGTCCGGAAGTTTATTTATGGCCCACGTATTCATGTGAGAGGTGAAAATATAAAGTGTTACTATTCCTTTCATGGAATAGAGGTGAAGATAACGTTTTTATAACACAATATGCAGTTTTATATGGATTTCTACCTACAACATATCCTAACATAATTCATAATCCGTACAACAAAATTTCGCTATTTTTTCCAGGCTTCCAGGTATGGTTGAACCAGTCAATAATTTCCGAATAACTGAACTTTAGACCCAGTTCTTCAATATTCAATATAGACGGTTAATCCTCCACTGCAAACTTTATGTTTTTATTGTCTATCAGCAATGGCTTTCTAGTAGCAACACAACGAGAATTCAACAATTGCATATCTTTCAAAAAACTTTACAGTGGCTTCTGACTTGACAGTTTTGAGTTAAAAGAACACTTTCCTTACGGAACTCTTTAACTTTTTAAAACCCTTACATATGGATAATGTTTAAGGGTTTAGAAAAAACAAATCTCTCACACCTTTCAATTCATGATGGGTAAACTTTGACCATGATATCTGAAGGTATTACTAAATACGTGGTACACATTTGACTACCTGTTTTTTTGTTGTATAATGATTACGTCATAACAATGTCCATTTTCGCGTTACTGTAAGAAATGTTGCCTAAGATTTTTTCATGTGTTTTTTGTATTGAATATTGAAATTGAATAATTACTTTGGAAATAGAAACAAGAAATATAGCCTATCGAAAATGAGTTTTAAATATTGTTTAGCCCCTTTGATGAGTTCATCAGAACTCCTCAAAACAGGTGAGTTCCAACGGGATCTGAATCTTCTGATGTAAAGCCAAGTCCTAAAAGCATTGGCAAGGAAGGAGTGCCCAAACAGGCAGAGAATAAAGTGTTACTCTGCCATACGAACAGACATACGTGTGAAAAAGAAAGAAAAGAAAAGCGGTAATGAGTGACAAAACAAAATTAATGTCTAAAGGAAACAAAAATGACAAGAAAGCTTCAAAGTGATTTAGACACATGGTTAGATGAAGAATATTCTAAGTGTTTAATCTGCACAGATCTTTATTCCAACAGAAAGCCGAAAGAACCGTGGATCGAATGTTCGAGTTACAAGAATTGGGCTCATGGTACACGTAGTGACGGAAGTAAATGTCTACTTGTCTCATAATTGTGATTTTATGGAAGATTTACCTGAGTAATTTGTAATGAACATCTTCTGATTTAAGGAACTAGTGTAGAAACGAAAACAATGAACGGCATTACAACCCGTGTTACAATGTTGCCAACTCAATAAAATTAAACTTTCTTGAAACGTCAGCAACAGTTAAAGTAGACAACTGATATAACAATCCCATGAAATGGTGTGAATCAATATTACCAGCAGTGTTTTACATTAAAAGATCAATTCCCCTTTTGGCAACATATGCTCCAGGATGAAATTCCTTGTTGGTACTTCTTAAGAAAGTATCATTTGCCTCAATTGTGATATTTTTATCAAAAATCGTTTCATAATTATAATGAAAAGATATGCTTATTCTTTAGTTTGTAAAAGGAGGAATCATTGCTAAAATTGTCAATGCTTTTTGTTTGTTTATACATATGAACAACCTGTATTAATGTATTTACAATTTTTATCATAATCTAGTTTCTACATATTGTGAATTTGTTGAGATGAAAACGACAAAAAATGTCTTTTAAAACATCGATGTTTGTGTCCGTCATCCCTTGACCCATGAGAGCTACTCAAACCTCACTGTATTATTAGTAATACACTTTTATTACTGTAGTAATATACTGTATGTATATATATATTAGAAACATGGTAAAATAAATAAGAAATAACAAATGCGCATTTAATTTACAAGAAACTGAATTTCGCGGATAAGCTTGTGATATCGTATGTTCGATAGAAAGGAAGTGATGTCAGCAAAGATGATAATTTTCGTCAAATTAACTCACTCCTGCCATAATATTTCAATTTCGCCTTCAAAATAAGGACTTAGCTTCGCCGTCATCCTCACTCTCATTTTGCAACTTTGACCTCATCCGCACACTCATGTAACAATTTCGCCCTCGCGCTGCAAATTTGACCTCACTCTAATGAATACCCAGTCTCACGCTGCAACTTTTCCCCTCACCCTCACGTTGTAACATTGGTCTCATCATCACACTCAAAGAGGTGAAGGTGAGGTCTGTCCTCGCTCGTGAGGTTGAATAACTATGAAATAAAAAGACTGGATATTAGAATACATGCCCATTGTAGACTTGTGCTTTTCCGATTTCCATTCTTCTATTTCTGAAACTGAACACCTCGGGGTGGCCGAGAGGTAGCCGGTCGAGGCAGTCGAGTCGGTTGGTGCGCTAATCAATTTACTCCAACGTGGGTTCGAATCCCGCCCTGGGAATGGATGTTTGTGTGTGTGATTTTAATTTAGTTCTAAGGGTATCAGTCTATACAGGTAAATCAAAGAATATCAGTGAAAATCAGTGAAGCCCGTTTAGGCAGGAAAAAAAAAGATAGATTAGCGCGCTCACTTTCTGTGCATGTGGTCACAACTTCAATTCCCGCTGAAGCCCATTGAACGAATTGGTTCGGAGCAGGGCTTGAAATGAAAATATTCAAGAAAAGTAACTTTTTACCTTTGTTATGCTATTGTCCTTCTCTTGTCTATGATTACCATATTGACGAGACGGAACAGGAAAGTTCCAGATATTCTCGAACTAGAACGGCGTTTTTGTCTGCTCCTGTCCATTTCGAGCCCTGGTTCGGAGCCAACTTTACCAAAAACTGTAGGACTCATTCTTGGAAGCTCACAGCCCTTTTAGACGATAACAATTGAATCCAATTCAGGATCTGAAAAATATGACTTCGTAACACAAATCATTATCATCATCAGTGTTTTGCCAAAAGCAGCAGTTCTTTCAGTGGACGCAAGCTAAGCCCTAGCTATTCATCCCGATCTTGTGCTTTACTTTTTATCTCAGCATATGATTTATCTTCCTGCTGTCAAGGAGTTTGATTCTTCCTATTTTCTCAAGCATTCTTCAGTATACAATCACTGCGTAATCAATGTCCTAACCAGTTTCTTCTTTATTGTCTCCAGTATTGTTCATCTCTCGCCTACTCCCTTCAGCACTTACGCATGTACTGTCTCCAGACATATTTTCCCTTCTTCTCCATGTCCACATTTCAAAGGCTTCCAATTTTCTCTCTTCCTTCTTTCGTAAAATCCATGTTTCTATTCAAAACAACACACTCAGTTGCACCAGCCAAATGCCACGATAGTTCCTACTAACTAGACCGTGGCCGACTACCGGAGCTGAAACGGTTCAGGTTTTGGACCGGGCTGTGACCCGGTTTTAGCTCTGGTCTAAAGGCCATAAATAAAATGTAATTCAATTCCATACAACACAATACTTCACACCAGTGCCGTAGTGAGGGTGAGGTGAGGAAGGTACCTACCTCAGGTGCCGAAACTGAGGGGGAGGGCGGAAATCGGGGGCGTCGGAAACTATGATATAAAAGAAAAAGCTCCAAATGTACAAAGGGCAAAATGAAAATTTGGCAGAAACCGTTCGTTTTCTTTTTAACGCACAGACAATTTGAGCATAATTTATTTAAAAATCGGAAGTGGCATGCGTATTATTATGGATATTTTTTTTCAGTTCCTATACAATATATTAAAATTAAAGTAAATAAAATTCAAATAAAAACAGGTGGAGAAGGACGACATTTTGTACATGCCTCGGGCACGGAAATACCTCACAATCGCTCTGTTTCATACTCAATCTCTTCTTACTCTCTCTCACTCTTTGTTCATGGATCTGCAGACGAGGTTTTTAGTTCAACCAAATTATTACTAATAGAAAACAATTGTCACCAACCTTCCGTCTAGAAAAGGCTGAGTACCAGATGTCATAAAGACTAGCTTGAAAATAAGAAGGAAGGAGTCGAGGGACAAAAGACGAGCTACCTCTGGGATTTCTTTCTCTGCGAAAGTCGTAAATCACATTAAGGTGCGATTCGTGTCGGCCCGGTATCAATTATATATTTAAATATGCCTTTAATGGTAAACAATATGTTGAAATAATGTTATAGATATGATGAAGTAACATGTTATTTATCACGGTACAACATACCAAATTCATAACTGTAGTGGATGAAAATATTAAAGCTAAATAAAATTGTTGTGGGATTTTCCATGTAAAACTCAAATGCTTTTTGCGAATAAACATACATGTACGTATATTTGCAATTTATAACGCATGCAACTGAGATTTGGCTAAGTGGATGTATAAGTAGTGTAGAGCGAAGAACAACAATTCATATGAATATTTGCAAATTAATATACGTTTATTAGTTTTTGTTTCCAAAGCTAAATACGCCTTATGGAAATTTAACATTGAATAATGAAAGGATGAGCGGCCTTAAGAAGGAACGTTCACTTTCGAAAATCCTGGAGAAAAATATATTATTTTTTACAGTAAGACACAAAGGCTTGAAATTGACTGAAACAACATAAGTTCTGTGCTAAAATACTCATAAAATTTTACGTTTCCTATTATTGAAAATATATTACAAGTCCTTATGAACAAAATTGACACACAGAAAGTAAAATTTAAAGCATTTTTCATACATTTTACTTAATATTAATGTACCGTTCAATGTCAACACTAATGCTTTACTTAGATTTCTGCCAATGACTTTTCTTTCTTACAAGCAAGACATGGATGGCACAGATATTGGATTGAAAATAGATGACAGTCATGTCATGTAGGTTATGACAGTCATGTCATGTAGGTTCAAACTCTAATATACAGAGAACGTGGTAAATTCGAAACGGAATGGATTCATCAGTGACAGGTCTCATAAAAATTATCACAAATGATCAGTATCACTGTAACATTTCCTTACACTGAATCGTTGAGATGATGCTCTAAAAACAATGCATTTTCCCTCGAGATAGGGCTGTGGTGGCTCAGTGGCTAGATCACTCTCTCTCATGGTTGCAGCTGTCGGTGCAAAGCCTGCTAGTACCATGAGGGCTCTATGGTAGACTAACACCATGTGCGTGGGTTATCCCGGGATTTTCCGGTTTCCTCCCCCCTTTACGCATTTCACCAATTATCCCATCCTTATCCATCCAGCGGAACCAAAGCTGCCTAAGGACCTTAAAATGAAATTGAAAACTCGCAAGGGCAGCGCGACCTCCATGCCCTCCTTTGGATCCTCCATTAATAGATAATTGGGTTGATTCGGAAACAAATCGATTTCTTCCTTCAAAAAAAAATAATAATGCAAGAAAAAATTAAGTATGTTCAACTGGGCCGACGCGCACCAACCGTGCCCCTCTTTGTATCTGCCACTGAAAGAGAACTTTAAATGCATATTTTCGCCCTATATTCTTGTAATGTATTCAATTATACATATCTGGCCGGATTTTTAGTTGTAAATATTATTACAACAGTCAAAGGTTCGGAGTGTGCTTCCCTTCCTTAGTGTTTATCCGTAAAAGAATTAGCATCGGTTTGCGACTATTAACGTGTTTCAATCACATTACTTGATCGAACATGTTTTATTCAATTTGAAGGAAAGAGTTGATGGACGAACGTTAAAGTGTGCATTATAAACGACGATGTTATTTGTAAAACGGGAGCTGAGTGACATTTATGAAGTTTCGAGAAAAACGATCATCTCTAACTCAGTAGAGACATGAATTATAGTTTTTTAGGGGTTATCATAGTACTGCTCTGATAGTTGGATCAGTACCATTTGTGATACAAATTATGCGTATACTCCAACAAAGAGTGAAGCAACCAATAACTCAAAAAAACAAAAAAGTGACTCAAGTCCCTTTTTACAATGACATATTAAAACTTATTTCTTTCCATATTATGCAGCCTTAGTTTATATTTTCTATGGATCGTAATATTCTAACATGTGTTAGGTAATCGTAATCAATGAAATTTGATAGGACTAAATCCATTTTCGGAATTCGGAAAAAGAAAGATAACAATATAGTTTTAAGAGATGCTATTCTCGAATAAACTATTTTCAAGTATTGTAATATAGTAAGTTGGGTATTATATTCACCATGCATATCTTTGCGTTACATGTAATCCCTTTCTTTTACCAACTTTCAGAGTATTCTATGATAAAGTGAAGCCTGTATTGGATACCTCGATTTTGTACTCGATCAGATAATATCTACATAAGCTAAAAGTCGCGGAATACACAATAATCACATACATTGATCTCGGATGCATTAGTTCTAAAGTAGAGCATTCAGAGGTTTCGATTTGGGGTCACGGCAGCAGCTAATGTTTCTCTGAAATTTTAAACAGATAGTTATATGAGCCCTTAACATCTACTATGTTGTCTATTTACCCTAAGAATAAATAACGAATGGATATTGCTAATTGATTTTTCTTCAGCAAATAATAATCTTCGTCACTTCTGAAATATGGCAATTTTTTGTTATCCCACAAGAATAATATTGAAAAACAATTATCGTGTTTGAATATTATATCCTTACTTTGTTAATTTCGAAAATGGATATTGTCTCTATAAAACTTAATATATGAACTTAAATAAAATGTTCGTATGTTTTCGGAAAGGGCATTATACATATAAAACTTCCATTTGCAAACCTAAATTATGTGGGTGTTTTTTTGGAATAGATTTATCTTGAGTTTAGTTTAACGAAATTTTATTATTATTTGGTTTCAGCTGAGTAAGGAAATACAAACATACAAATTAAGCTAGCACTCTAAATGTATCTTAAAATGTTAGGAAATGTAGTTCAATGTATAAATCATGTAACAATCAATAGATATGATATAAACAAAAAAAATTAAAACTGCAAAAAGGCAATCGGAGATATACAAGCACAGAAAAAAATACAATATCATATATTACCTCATTATATGTATAAAATATTTGTCGAGTCGCCCATCAATTTCTACTGACCTGCAAAAGATACCAATGAGAAGTTCCACTTAGAATTTTGATTGTAATCTTTGCTTTAAGAGTCCGAGCTTCATGGTCTACCAATGATAGCCGTTATCATGTCATAATTGAATCCTTCAAAGTCAGAAAAAAACAATATTTCAAGAGAGTTAAACAATTGCCCTCTAAGTTACATTCTATAAAATAAAATACCTTCTTCTGGTTCTCTTAAAAGTACAATAAAGTTATGTTTTCACAGTAATACTCATCCAAGAAACAAAGTGTAATTTATGGCGAAATTTCGAAATTTGAATTTGTAACTTTTAAAATAGTAAAACTTTGGTAAACTTTATTTTTATATGGGCAAGTTTAGTAACTTTCGACTTCGGCCTGTCACGATTCGCCTTTAGCTGTTAAAATCAACACCCATACCTCTGCTGGGACTCGAACCCGAGACCTTCGAGCCGATATCCTACTGCCACAGACCACTCGGCCACAGACCGCTCGACCACCGGCCGCATCGTATTCAATAAAATAGGAAGCAATGTTAATGGAATTATGCTAATATGAATGCTATACTGGACTCTTTATTCAAAAGACAACATTTCAAATCGCATTATAAATGCATAAGCAGATAATTTTATAATCATTACAGAATGTTTTTTTTAAACAAAATATCAAATATGTTTATACTTTGTAACAAAATGTAAATTTCTGCTTGAACCATTTCACTTTCTTGAACAGGTTTAACTCCTTTAGGCAGTGCAATATTTCATCATAAAAGCGTTTTGAATCAGAGGTGTGTCATATAGAGTGATAGACTTTATATATTTTTTTTATTTCTTCAGAGCTGAAAGGCACTTTACATGAATGTGCTTGTTGAAGAATAAAAATAATGAATTTATCGGAGAAGTTTAGGAACATAATTGCATATATTTAATACGTTACATTAAGCGGCACATTAGCAAGAGTGCTATGACAATATGGACATAAAATATTAACCCACAAATCGTGGGTTAACAAAGTTTTAAATCTTAATAACACATATAAATCCCCAGACGATTCGTCAATCGAAAGATCAAATGTAATTAATATTTTTCGTATAACGTATATAAAGTCAAATTGAGAGACTAGGAACATGCACGGCTGCTACCTATTGAGATCCTCTGCACTTAATTCAGACATTGTCTTTATCAATGAATTCAAAGAAAACACAGGTAGTTTGAAAAAGGAATAAAGTAAATGCTGTAGTGCGTGTTAATACTCACTGGTAATCTGATCACATAGAATTATTATGATCGAAAGAAGTACTGTACCCCATACAAACTCCTTCTCCAAGATCCGTAAATACTGTACCACCGTGTTGAAACACAATGACCAATAAAATGAAAGGAAACAAAATATTCTATATTCAAAATTGTCCACAGTCACTGCCACTCTATAAGTACATGCGACCCATTTGCTAAGAGTTATGTGTCTCT
Organism: Lepisma saccharinum; assembly: GCA_022664845.1. Classification (NCBI taxonomy): domain Eukaryota; kingdom Metazoa; phylum Arthropoda; class Insecta; order Zygentoma; family Lepismatidae; genus Lepisma; species Lepisma saccharinum. Next base: position 35,255 of record JAGDQP010004544.1, on the reverse strand, counting down.
AAAAAATCTCAGGATCAGCTTACCAGCGAAGAGATTGTTCCACAAAATAATTAGAGAAAGTTATTTTTTTTTCGGAAAAGGAATTTCGGAACAAATATTTTCTATGATTCATTTTTGCTATTCTCTAGAACGCTATTCTCTACAATGCCAAAAAAAGACTGATTTTACAAAATTGATAGAGGAATCAGTATATAAAACTATTAGCGATCTGAATATTAATTGAATGAGCTAGAAGAGAGGACTCAAACAGCCGACATTAGAATTTACTCCTCAGGAAAAGCGATGATTTCAAAAGTATCAAATGTACATACTGGGTTTACATAGCATTCATTTTCTTGGAGCTTTAAGTCAACCGGAAGAATTGTAAATTCTCTCTCATCCGTCAAACGCTCATATGGTAACTTAGATTTGATTCGAATCGGACCTTCACTTACTATTATGTACGAGCATAAGATGTTGCAAATAATACTAAGAGCGTAGTTTAATTTCAAGATTAATTCAGACACACGTTGTAAAAGGTTTAAAAAAATTATTATTTAACCAAAGAAAAGAATCAAATCTTTAACCGAATTACTGATAAGAAAAGATGAGCCAGTTTAAGGGCTAACCCTCAGAAAGGAAAGAAATAATATCTCAAATATTCCTGAAGAACACACTCGGTAAATTTAGGAAGCAAGAAAAAACTTCGATTTCTTCCGACAATTACACAATTTGTCCCATTTAACGCAATTTTGTACAGCCAAAATTTCCCCTTCGGACAGCTACATTTTTTTAATTATAAAAGGTAGCACAATTATCTCTACATGCATTAGCCAAGGTAGCAAAGGAAGAATTAACAGAGTTATTTCTTATTTACCGAGGTTTTAAGAAGCAAGGCAACTTAGCAAAAAGTGAGCAGCAAACCTGCATTTCCCCTACACATTAAATCCAAATCACAGGATTTAAGGAAAACAAATTTACTATTATTTATCTGTCTTGAATTCGTTACTTACTCATCTTCAACATGGTATAGTCTCGACTGAGAACAAATTCCTACTAAATAAATAACTTGAAGTTCTACGAAGCTTACTCCTACGTTATGGGTTGGTACTACAATTTTTCAATTTGTATTGCATAACACATGTAGATTGGTGTATTTCCTCGAAGTAGACGAGAAAGTCACCCCAGCCCAGACGGTATTCACTTACATAAGCAGGAAGGTGCTGTTTACCTGTCTTTGAATAAGGCACACTCGCATCCATATAAAAACACAATTTCAAATTCTAAAAATCTCTTATGAAAGTATGCCACTGAAAATAGAATTTCCTTTTCCCCCTTCTAAGGTTAGATTGAGAACATAAATTCTCATAACGATACGGAATAACTAATTAAAAATGGAAATGATTCGCCACTCCGAGTATGAAGCAAATGTTAACTGCTGAAAAAAAATGGTGCTGGTTGTAAAAAACCTTTTCTATCGAATATACTTAATGTTTGGCACTAGAAAAACTATTTGATTTTAACCAGTTAATATGACTGAGATTTTAAGTCATATCATTCAGCCATGAACCAGTTTGCCTCCCCTAAAAAAATGTTTATCCACTATCTTATTTGCTTTTGTTTCCAAAATTATAAAATTTTGGTATGTTTTAAATAAAATTATGTAATTGACAAAATGACTGATGCATTATTGCAAATATGAATATAAACATACGAATTTAACAAACGCAGGTCTTTTATTCATCTTCCTCTTCCTAGAGAAAGTTTTATAAATAAAAGATGTAAAATATGAACATGCATGATGTGAATTACAAACAAATTGTTTTCTTGTCGTTTTATAGAACATTAGTTTACTTATTCTGTATTTGACTAATAAAGTCGCCTGAAAATGTTTTACATTAAAGAATGTGGAAAGATTATTTTCTAATAACCCATATTTTAGCATTAACTATTGAATTTCTTAACATCATTTTTTTTTCTAAGACAGAAATGTTAGATTAGATTTTTTTCTGAATATTAGAGTTAGAGAATGAAAATATTTCATCTTCGTGAAAAATGTGCTAATTTCAAGAAATCGTAAAACAAACCGGACAAAATCTTCTAGAAAATCATCACCTTTATACGCGAAAATGTTACCATAGGCACGTAAAGCAAAAGTGTTGAAAAATAACTACTAAGTTTATAACTAGCAATTATGCATTAATGAAATGCGTCCCGACTTTTTTTTAGATGCCAAAGTACGTGAGCTAATACACGAATACACACTATTCTAACCCTCGTGCGTTTTCTTGTGTTTTTTCAGCACTGTAGGGAGATTTAATTTTCCCTTTTCCGTCTCAGTAACATTATTAGTTAGAATATAAGCACTTGTAAAATATATTTCACACAAAACTCGTAAACAACTTACTAACTTGCACCTTTTTAATATTCGACACGAAATCACTCGTATGGCACTACGATATTTGATGAGAGCTTTATTTGTCTGAGAAATAATATTAGTAGCGAACTAACTCATATCACTACTGATGTTAAGAATGCTATATCATTATAATAAATTTCAAAATGTATTCACAATTTTACGAAAATAATGACTTATAGAATAAGTGATATTTATCGAAACGTTAGCTGTTTACGCACAGCAGTTACTCACGCTCATGGATACCATGGTTACGCCCATGGAAGTTACTCCACCCCTTTAGCCAGAGAAAAGACGCAATAATCGAACTAAAAGAAAGTTTTATTTTAAAAATTCAAAAGTTTGAAGTTTAAGTAACTTCTTGATAGCAGTCTCTACGGCATTTTAGATCCAAAAAACGTGTATTTCCACAATGCACATGCCTAAAAAAAAGACGTTTTTTAAAAACTAAAATTAAAATTATTTTATTTACAATATTGTACAACATTACTTCATGAAGTTTTCTTCCTATATCCTTTCATCCTTAATTCAATGATGATACGATCATACAATTATGAAATATTTGAGAGCTCTCCAACGCATAAACTTTATTTAGATTATGCTGGAATGATACAAATTATTTCATTAGTATCTCGTCTCCCTGGTACTCGCGCAGTTTTTGACGCTATTACAGCGACTCAAAGGTCCGAGTTCGAATACCAGCTGAGGCACGAATGTTTTCTTATCAATTTTCAAAACGTAACAGCTTATGAACTCGAGACGGGATGAAGTCAGTAGGCACTAAAATGACCTAAAATTACAGAATTTAGAAAATATTTTGTAGCATTTCTTTTCTCGGTCACCCTTTTCTTTGGATCCCCTGCTTTCCTCATATTACTCATTACCTCCTCCCATATTCTATTATACTCTTTGTGGGTGATTTCTTCATAACTAATATTTCATTTGACTTAAATATGATCAATTTGAGGTCTTCCATAATACAAATCAAAAGCTGTCGTTTTGAGATTTTTCTCTTCAGGAGCGTTTAAGGCAAAGATAATTTTATCTAAACCCGCCCATCATCTAACTTGGACTTTAGACAAAAAGCTCTTAAAAGAGGTTTTCAAAAGTCATATTAAATTTTTTGCTACATTGGAAGAGAGGTAATTGGTGGACATTTTACATGTCGAATTCCGAATCCAAATAGGAAGTTTCTAAATAGTTTTGACATCAAGTACGAGGCCTTATCACTAATAATAGAGTAGACGTACCTTTAAAAATGATACGAATTTTGTAAACATTAAATTATTGGGAAACTATTTACTTTCCTTCACGGAAATGATCTTATCACTGGCCCATCGACATGCAAAACAGCATCTTCAGTTTCTTCAACTTGACTTTCAAGCTGTTCTTTTTTCTCGTAAAATCTGGTTTGGAAGTTTAGTTATCATGACAAATTTTCACTTACGTTTTTACTTATTCGAATAGTTTGCCATGTAAATTACCTATAAACTTTACCAATTGTTTGATGAAACCAAGTATGAGCCCCAATGAATTTTTCTCTGTGTAAGAGGTCCACTAGCATAGGTCTAATTACTTTAGGCACAAAAAATTAAGTTGATTTTACCTAGCTTTTGTTCTCCTTCCTAGCTTCTATATAATTTCCCCTTTCAATTCTTTATTCCCTATATTTGTTTTAATTGGAGGCGACTGCCTGATACAATAGTTCAGTATCAGAATATTTCTTGATAAGTTTCTATATTAGTATAGGCCAATGGAATTGTTCCACTATTTAATTCATTTGAAGTGTATACAGTAAATATCATTTCCTATTGGAGATTCCACCAAATCAAAGCAATGACGATCATATACTCCAGTTAAGATGTTAACAACAATTTTCCTCTGAGTAGGAATGAATTCCATAGTATATTTATATTCAACCAACCTATCTATAATATTAGCATACTTTTTCACTTTCTTAGGACATGTCATTGTCGAATAGTATTGTAAACTCTTTTTACAAAAAAAGTTTAAAATTTCATTACACTATTATATATCGCGATAAGTTCTAGAAACATATACACCTGTTTCTGTCAGCGCTAGATAACAGTTTGCAATAAACAAGTATAGGTTGGATGTCTCCATTACTATCCTTCTGCCCGAATCAGTCATTATTTTTAAACATATCTAGCAGTGCCAAAATGACATGATTACGGAAAGCACTTTTAATTATAGAAACAATCTTTTTCTGCTGTTCTCATCTGATTTTTACTTTCGGACTTTTAGGGGACAAATTGGCTCTATTCGCTCTGAATAATTCTTCATAAGTATTGTAAAATAATTAAAAACCAAATGAGTTTTACCACTGCTCATCTATTTTGTAGAGAGTGTAATTATTCGATAGTTTTTATTGATAACCAAAGAACAAAATAGATTTTTGAAACAAAAGCATTTCCATATTCATAAAGCCTGAATAATACTTTACACAATAATTGATTATGTTCATCAATATTTTTGCTCATCAAAATTATGTTATCCGAAAAAAAAAAATCCTACCATCTCATCTCGGAGGTGACCAAGCATTATATGATCATCTCTTACAAGCGCAGGCTTACACATATTCAAACCCATTTGGATCCGTTTGTAAACATAGGTTTTATCTTATAATTGCAAACCCTGTATTCTTTCAACATACAAGTTGCAATTCTAACTGATTAAAAAATCTTCGGTATTTTGTATTTAAATACACCTTTAGATATGCAACTAAGAGACGGTTTATCGTTAGGAAGAGCTACTGGATAAAAATACAAATGGTCTAATTTTGAGAAATTTCTAAGTAGTTTCTTTCTGCCATCTGAATTAGTTACTAAAAATGAAGGACTTCTATAATTAATTTTTGTTGCTTCTATTATTCCTTCACTTACATTCCTTTTTCGTTTACAATCATTTTCATTTCCGCCTTTTTGAATTATCTTTATTATATGCTGTTTTTCTAGTACATGTACGTATGTTTTCACGCTAAACTAATAATAAAATACTTGTGTGACCAAAGTTTTCTGTCGAAACGCTATTATCTGGTGTAGTAAAAGTAATCCATTATTTTTCCATGACATTGAAGGCTTGACTTACCATAGTTAGAATGATCCGATTTAGGCCACATGTGCGTCGTTTTGTTCGATAACGTGTTGCCATTTGGAAGGTAATATCATGATGCCTCTCTCATAGAAGCCCTTGTCCCTATTGGCAAAAAAATTGAGACAGTCGATTTTCACAAGCCTTTCTTGAAGCGAATTTTTCACCAGCAAACGTGCTCGCCATGGACAGGAACAGATGGTAATCACTCGGTGCCAGGTCCGGACTATATGATGGATGCATAAGAACCTCCCAACCAAGCTCCCGGAGCTTCTGGCGAGTCACTATCGAAGTGTGTGGCCTGGCGTTGTCCTGGTGGAACACAATGCCTCTCCAATTGGCCAAAGCTGGCCGCTTCTGGGCGATTGCTACCTTCAGACGGTCCAATTGTTGACAGTATAGTTCCGAGTTAAGGGTTTAGCCGTAGGGGTGCAGCCCATAGTAGATAATTCCCTGCCAATCCCACCAAACACACAGCAAAACCTTTCTGGCCGTCAATCCTGGCTTGGGCACCGTTTGCGCCGGCGCACCGCGCTTCGACCACGACCGTTTTCGCGTGACGTTGTCGTAAGTGATCCACTTTTCATCACCATTCACCAACCGCTTCAGAAATGGGTCGCTTTTGTTGCGATTCAGCAGCGATTCGCAAATGGAAATTCGGTCCATGAGTTTTTTTTTTGCGTTAACTCGTGTGGCACCCATACATCAAGCTTCTTTTTGTATCCAGCCTTATGCAAATGGTTCCACACAGTGTTTTGGGCAATGTTTAGCTCTCGGGCAATCGAAACAGTGCTTACATGACGGTCGGACGCAACAATGTCCATGATTTTATCGACATGTTCGACACGTGGCCTTCCAGTGCGTGGTACATCTTTGACGTCAAAATTACCGGAACGGAATCGACGAAACCAAAATTGCGCGTGATTGGCTGTTACAGTATCAGGACCATAAACACTATTCACATTTGCAGCCGCCTGGCTTGCGTTCTCGCCTTTATTGAAGAAAAACTTTAAAATATAGCGTATGTTCTCTTTGCTAGTGTCCATTTTGACGCGCGCTCACACAACACTGAGTCAACTCGTCACAACTATCTGAACAGTGTTTGTAGTACGCAATATCATCGTTTGAACGCCATCTCGTTGAACCCAATCGGACTTATACAACGCGAGCTACAGATCACTGAAGCCATCTATTGGCAAAATAATGGATTACTTTTTACTACACCAGATGTATTGATTAGCAATCTCATTTATAAGAAAATAAATTTGGTTGATTATTTAAATATGTTTTTTCGTAAAGTCAGATTGCTCTAACACTTATGCTATTGCTTATCTTATCAGGAATTCAATTCTATGACATTGGACGCACGTCTAGACAAAATATTTGTTTATCCACTTTCTGAGTCATCTGTTACTCATGTTGCCATCTAGTGCTTGCAGTAGTAATTATGTAGGGGACTGTTTAGTGTTCAGATCTAGCAATAGAGGGCATTGGCGTTGCATCTTTGGTACTCTTATTTCTGTTTTAGCAGTAGGTGTACTTACTAAAAGGTGGTTATTGAAAGTGCCTTGGTAAGACATTTTCTCAATCTATATGACCAGATATTTACTTTTTTTTATTTATTTGTGTTTAGGTTAATTTTGCAATGTAATTCATTCTGGTATTTAGTAATATAAATTAGTTCTAAAGTGTAATTTGCCTGAGTTGAACAATAATGAACATGTGAGTTATCCCTTTTCGTTTCTTTTCTTCCAGTTTTTTCTTTTGTTCCTTGTGCGCTTGCTCGCTTTCTTCAACCTGTGATTGGTTGGGTGTTTTTTCCAACAGGAAAGGCAGGTTAAAGATGGCGTCCTTTCAGACAAGTTTTTACCATTTTCCGACGGGGGAGTTTATATCCAATTTTAGCATTTGCAGCCTTCACTAGCTGTACCAAGTAGCGCTCAGATTGGGGTGAGATCGATTTTATTATATACTAATATTGGTTATTGCTGGGAAAGCAAGAATTACTATCATATACTTTGTCAAAGTTTTCCCTTGGATACTGCTTAATACGTCAGGGTGGCACCATTCTTGCTGCCCTAGTATTTTGGCTTTTGAGGGTTTAGGAATTGCGTTCTTGTGATTGTTGCCACCAAAATCTCTTCAGAGCCGCTATGAAGTGAATGAAAGGAGGAGTTATTTGTTTTGCGTTATAGACGAAGATATGATTAGTGAGTAAAATTCCAACCCTCTGCCTGCCTTACAGTTGCAAGCCATTATGTTGTATTTGGGAATTCCTAATGCTTTCAGTATAAAAGTGTAGATTTCCTTTTGTTTAAATTGGTTTTTGAGTATTGAAGGATTTATATACATATTAAGACAATATTCCCAATTTTGATTTTTTTTAGAATATTAAGTAAAGTTTAAACATACATATGAGCTATATGAACAGAACAGTAAGATATAAAATATTGAAAACAATGCCATCCGGTTACTTTACTATGGCTGTCTAAGAAGTTTAATTTGTAGTGCAACTACTGTAACATATTGATTTTGCACATATGCAGTTAAACCTCTTTAGTTTCATTCTTTACATTAACTGCCAAATTTTCATTCCCCAAGATGCAGTCCTGAATTAAAGTGATAGAGGGAAAACTGTTATTAAAGTATTAAATAGTATATCCTTCTCTAATAGATTTTTTTAAACCTGGTAATGTCAGTATATAGCAATAATTATCAACGTAGGCTGAAATTCAGATAGCAAATATTCTTGAATTGTTAAGATAGTTTGTTTTGTCAATATTTTAAATTCAAATTTCAACATGTTTACTCAAAGGCAAATAATATTATCTTTCAATTACTTACTTTGCGCTTAAACTAAAATGCACCATGTCCCATTCCTATTTCCATATAGTGGTACGCATTATCCTAATATAATTCTCCAATTGGATTAAATGCAAACACAATGACAGTTTAAAATAGATTTTACGTAATATCTATCACAGTTCACAGTCACAAACTAACTTCGAGGAGCACTGGTTAGGCAGGTCCATCTGCCACTAATATTGCAAGCAAGAATATATCGCGGTGCTGCTGACTACCCCATTTTATACTACTCCTCATCTGTTACAAAGACTGTTTATGAAGTGGAAGCGTGGATGTACACTGAAAGTCTACACTGAGGAAACATATTTTATAATTTGTTAGAGCTATGAAATCTACTTTGTTAATTTGTCGAAAGCGAGTCTACCACGAAAACCATAATAATGTGTGTACTTTATTGTTCAAGGTGATACCATATTGCGCTTTTAGTCTTCCCGTTGCATATAATAAAAGAAAATAATAGTTATCTAACGGAAATAATTTGAAAATTGTGTAATATGTTTAAAATTTCAAAAGGTCGTAAGGTGGTACAAACAATTTACAAACAAGAATAATTATAGTTGAGAACAAAGAGAATATAATTATTTTTATTATGTAATCTAGACATTCCCGTTAATAATTTAATACATCATTATTACGCCAAGCCAAGATCCAGTTGCACGTACTTTAGTACCGTAATTTATACTTCACATAGCTAAGTGAATTCCTAACAGACATCATTGATATTTTTTTTTAATTGATTCGGCTTGCTTGTGTTAATTATGCCACAACTCTGCTATAAACTTGTTGCTTGAAGTTTATCACTTTAAAAAAATCAAGGCTAGTCCAAACTTGGTATAAACTAGCGTGCTATCTGGAAAATTGGCAGAAAGTTTGATTTTATATATTGAATCGAACTGAACAGTAAATTGCACATCATTAAGACTCTCCTGATGTGACTCGCTTGTGAAATATCAATTAATAAGTTTTCATAGGTCTAACACATAAAGACTAAGTTTACGCAGCTTCGAATTTAAATCAGAATGCATACTTTTACTTCAGAATCTGTCTTCGTAACATAAAAGGATAATTAAAATATATATATTTGAGAATATGAACAAAGAAGTAATAGTAAGAGCGACGGATAACAATCAAACCAGAAGATTCTAGGTTTACACCCAACTGCATTCACATTTCTCCTCCACAGGCTTGGCGTTGACTCACCACGTTTTATTTGAAGTGTCTCAAATTACAAAGGCTTAATAAGGCAGCAGCACTCACGCAGGCGCAGTGCTTCTTGAACCATAATCAACAAGAAGAAGCCACTGCTGGGTAATTGCTTCTTTGGTATATTAATTACCTTATCCTCAATCTGATCAAGAGACCCAGGATCGAATCCTGGCGTAGTTATGTTCGTATGTTTATACATTTATTTAAAAAAAAGAACTTTAAAAAAATAGGAAATGAGATAAAATTACTGGCCAATGGTTAGGTTGATCTTGAAAAAACAGACTAAATATTTTTACCAACCACGCGACCTTATCTTCCTCTTTCTGGCTTTTAAAAATAGGACTTTCTATGTTGCGACGCTAGTAATTTTAACAAAATAGGTTTCTGGCAAGCTTAAGGTGAGAGACTTGTAGCAAGTTTTACGAAAAAAAAATAATTAGCAACTGACAACTCTGATGTAATATTGTACAAAGTTCGCTAAGTTCCAATGTAAATCTTTGTGCAAACTTGGAGACTTGAAACTTCAAACTTTTTGTAAGTTTATTGTACTAACTAAAACTTATGTCTCTAAGGTAAAGTAGGATAAAATCATAAACATGTATGCAACAAATAAGAACATAGTTTATAGAATAACCAGTTAACAGTTTATATAATTTCCAAATTAAAGTTTCTAGAAAGCTGAAAGATTAATCAGGGAAGAACACGCACCTCAAAATTATATCCTCTGGATTGCATACCATTGACGGTGTAATAATTAGTTTGTTTACTACTAAAAGTATAGCTCTGTAAACTGAGTAGTTTTTCTATGTCTTTTAAAATTACAAAATGAGCATGTGTCTTTTAGTAATAAACAAATCAGTTTTACTGGTTTGTACTGGTAAATTGGATTTTAGTACCAAAAATTGCGTCGTTTATAATATGCAAACATTACAAAGAATTAAAGAATTTAGGCAAAATTAAACATTAATGGTCGATGGTTGAGCAAATGTTGCGCTCTGAGAGGTAAAATAACAGCCTGCTACCTTCTTTCATTCTGTGTATTCTTAATATGCGATGTCATGAATTCACAAATTAGTAAGGGGAAAATAAGAATGATCTAACTAAATTGCTACCAAATAATTTCTTCACCAAAACCTTTCTAAAGGTGTGTAATAACATGTATTGAAAAGCTGACGTTCAACTCACGTGGTAAATCCTAAAAAAAAATATCTGCTTAATTTAGGGTACGAATGATTTTCATGCCATTTCAGACAGGTTATGTCACTCATAGTTTCCAATTTGGAGGAAACTTGGTACCTTGATTCTCGGTAGCGTTTTTAGTACAAATTCCAATTTACAGATTTGTAGATTCATTTGTACAAAGATTTATGTTTTATTCTCAAATGTTGTCGCTACCGCCACTTTACGGACACATTTGAGTTTTTTTTTTAAATATCATGCGTTATGAATTATAAAAAAACTAGATTAGGTGTTTCTTATGTGAAATCCATCAGAGAAATCAGATTTGATAACAACATTCCGGTAGAACCAATAGTTTTTTTATATACCGGTTTATGATCGCGAAAAATCCAGTTTCTGAAATTGTGTTAATCTTTCAACATAATATCGTGAATACCTCAAAGGGAACACCAGATAAAGATATGAGACTTGCGCCATTCCAATGAGAAGAAAGTTTCCTATAGAATGATATACTAAAACAGTGGATTCTCAGTGGGAACTTTATCTCTAAATCACCTTTCTGTTTTTCCTCATTATTTATAATTTTGTCGAGATCGCAATATTTTAAAGTTAAAAAGATCTGCTTCTCATTTAAGCTTCCAAATGTGACATCAGGGACTCTTCCTTTAATGTCCGGGCAATTCTTTCAATTAGTTCGATCGCGTAGATTGCAGACGTCCAGGCTAATGACGAAAGCTTCCTCTTTGGAGAAATATTGAGCTATATAACAATAATTAAGGCCGTCCAGAAGGCTTCCACTCCAGTGGTCTGAACCCAGATAACAAGAGGTATAAACTAGAAGGCTTTAATTCACAATAAGACTTATAAACCTTCTTACAGTTTGTTACGTGAGCTGACGAATCCCTACCTTAATTTTATAACCCGTTCTTTCCATCATAACTAAAAATCGTCATACACAATATTCCCTATAAAAGGTGTTACACAATCATTATCAAAATTATTTAACATATAAAGTTATTTTCTGAAAGAAATATTCGTAGTTTTAAGTTCATCTTATTTTAAAAGTGCATTTACTTCCGTCATCCGTCAAGTGGCGTCTTGTCATTGTTCTTCAGCCTAAGCATTCATCTTCCAATCACAGGCCACTTCATACAATAAATCCATACAACACAGTGGATCAATACAACACGTTAACGTTTGCTCGACAACTTAACATGTTGGTACCATTTTTCTCCTCTGATGTATGTTTGTGACAAACATCATAGTATCGAAATTCACAGGTAATATTACTAACTAACTGTATGGCTTATAGAACTCGCAAGTTCATCGCCGTAGTAACAAACGTTCGCCATTGGATTCTATCCTGGGCAATATTATATAAATAAAATCAACATTTCAATTTACAATTTGCATAACTTTACAAACAGCTGATTTTGTCTATGGACCATTCAGTAATTTGAACATTCAGTTCCCAACTGCAAAATAATATTTTACCATTCTTTTGGCAATAATCTGTAGACAAAGGGTAGAAGTATTAACATTGTTTCCGTAGAAATATAACGTTGTTTTGATATAAACTTGATAAACATTGAACGTAATTAAACTTGCATTTAAAAATACGGCTTTAGTTAAGCATGCGCAATCTATTTCCCAAAACTAACTTAATGTTTGCACAAGCCGAACATAATGAAACTAAAGTAAACAGCATTGCAATGTAACAATATTCAAACAAATTAATCTTTCAATCAACTGCAGGTTAATCCATTAGTTATTTACACTAATCTAACACAATGCAAACTAATATGATTTGACTTAAAGTAAATTGGGCTAAAGCTTCACCATTTCGATATAATAACAAGAATATATCTGGAGGAACACTAGATGCACATATGAGACTTACACTATTGGCATGATATTTTTCCTAGACAATGGTGTAATGAAAATAGTGGGTTCTTGGTGGCAAGTCCATCTGCAAAGCACTGGTTTCTTTTTATATAATTATTTATATATAATTACGTTGATTTTGCAATATACCAAAATGAATTTCTGAGAAGGAACAATAGATGCAAATTTGAAACTTACCCCATTGTACATAACATAGAAGTTCGTATAGAATGACGCAATATAAAACGTGGGTTCTTTTACGGAGGTCTATCTGCAATGCCTTTTTTGGATTCTACATCATTATAAATAATGGTGTTGATCTTGTCACATAACGCCATGAATATCCCAGGAATGTCACAAGATGCAGACGTAGGACGTACACCATTGGAAAGGGCATTGAATTTCCGATAGAGTGACGTAAGAAAAGAGCGGGATCAAAGCGGGACATCTATCTGCAAAACATTTTGTTTGCTTTAACATACAGTAGTTATAACTAAAATGTCGCCGATTGTCCGGTTATAGATGGTTAACGGTCAGTCTGACAAACATGAAACTTAATATAAACGTGGTTAACGACATGGGGAAGAGAAATATTGAGTAAAATCTTAAAATGTGTTTTTGTTTTATGGACACTTTACAAGCACTTTATGAACATATCACACATTTTACAAATTATGTACAGTATATATATCTCTGTATTCAACTTCACTCATGCTACAAGTTATACTTAAAATACCGTCCACCTCTGCCCAGAACAGTTTTGAAGAATAGTGAGGATGCTCTGATTATATCTTTGATTCGTGGCGTTCTCTTCTCAATCCGACTTGTGCCACGTGGGAGTTTGTTGTGGGCTCCGTGTGTGTGTGTTTCATCAGCCTCTTCCTCCCACTTTCTTTATTCAATTAATGCCCCCATAATCATCCATTTGGTCTGAGTCGATGTTACCTATAGATATTATATAAATTGAAGTTCAAATTCAAGCATATGAATAGTGACCAACAGTACTTCACTAAGCATTTTCATTCGTATATTAGATACCATTGTTTTTATGCTTATCTTTGGATGGTCACTTATCTGGATATTCACATGATAAAACTCGTTCTTCAGGCATTCCCATAGCTACAAATCGCTGCGGCTGATAAAAAGTGCCTCCCTCTCAGAAAACACGTGTGTCTGTTTCTTGGCTTGAATACCCTAATTTAGGCAGGATTTTTCAGGGTTTCCCACGAGAGTTGAACTTCAACTTTTTAAAATCTGTTGCTACACACGTTTACAAAGGAATAGGTGAAAAAAGTACTTGGTAACGAATTAGTTGCCAGATTTGTGAAATATATCATAAAATTCCCAGTAACTCTTTTCCTGAAGACAGATATATAAATAACAACAATAAAATCTATACTACAGGGCTGGTGACGGAGTTATTGAATCATAAGTGTTGTGTAACTAAAATATGTTGAAATGTTTCTTTATTGCACTAATTAGATATATACAATATTACAAAAGATACATCTTGCATATATTATCTACATATATTACATCTTACAGTATTTGTATCCTTCATAAACTTGATGGAAATTATGAATTTATGCATGGTAATTTAGTTCCAGTCAGAATGGTAAAGACTCAACCTGTATAGATATTTTTACCCGTGACTAACATATCCAATATCTCTAAATGTAAACTGATGCTAAAGAGTCCAAATTGATTTACGAAAACTGCGATGCCGATCAACTGCCATTCGCTCCCAAATTACTCTATTTTGGAATGAGTGAACCATTTTAGCTTTTCTATGTATTTGATGTTCTTTCGTCAAAGAAAGCTAAGGAACCGCCATTTTTCAAGGTACCTCAAATGACGAATATGCATCTTTCGAGCAGGACTGGCAATTGGGGAATTATCAACATTATACTTTAGCAGTTATTCAACAGAAGCGGCTCATTTAATGGATCATCAACAAAAACTACATTAAAATAGGTCATTGGCTAATTTCTATTTAATGAAGGTGCATGTTCCATATATTATTTCTAATGATTTACACTGTAGTGTCGAGCATATTCATTCCACTTTTCCGTCAATATCACAGGCTTGCAAAATTTAGTGATCTAAATTTGTTTTAATATTTCAACTCTTCGTTATGTTGTTGGGGTATTGAATACGAAAGTAACATCCGTTTCTTGGCATCACGAAAGGTTTTTCTACTAAACGCAAGTAAATGTCTAGAAAAAGCACTGCTAAGATAACCAGTCAGAATGAATTTGGTCTTCATATATGCGATTTATTCTTTTCACATTTTATGGATATTCTCCCTTGTAATTATTTTGAAGCCAAACATTCAAAATAGAACACGCAAAAAATTGAAAGATAAAATAAACGAGTCTCGAAAATGGATTTGTACTCATTCACTGAATGGTTGAATTTGGAATTTCATGTATGGCATTTAGGCATCTTTGGCTCAGGCGAACCACTGAATTGTGTTTTTTGCTTTTCATCAAACTTCTCTTCAGGTTTCTCTTTTTATACTTTCTTGCACAGTATCTCGCTTCAGCAAAGAAGCGACAGCCAGCAATCATGCTAACATTCCATCGCTCCTAGTAAGTATTTTCGATTTCTTGAATATGTTGATGGAACCACGCACCTTGTTCTTAGCTACCGCAGCCCCTCCTACTGCTCCTTTCTACGGCAAGTAGTCCAAATAGGACAGGATGAAATGTAGCTTCAATTTAATTGAACTATATTGTTCTAATTTTTTAAGCATATTTGCAACAATTGCCTCAAAATCTGATTCCTGCAACAATTCCTTATTGTCACCAAGGAATTTTGTGACCACTTTCTTAATCGAAAGTCTAGATGCTTCTTTCTTCTTATTAGTTGTTATCTCAAATTTTGAATATTTCATCAGTTTACGGATTTCAGAACCTACAAATATTTCCTATTTTAACTACGCCTCTGAAAAACGTATGAACGTGTTTTCAGATATTTGAATCACTCGCCTTGTCTTGACAGAGCCTTCAAAAACTGTTTTACGTTACCAGCTTTGGTGTGAATTGGAGATATACTTCTTAGGAACCGAGAACATTCTTGGGAACACCAGAAATTGGATCACAATGTTTCATTTCCAGTTTCCAAGACTACTAGCCATAGCTACTCCACTTGCTTCTGGGTTCGGTTCGGTCTCTACTCAACTAAGAAACAGGTGTATTTGTGTATCCTCTTTGCTGTCCCAAAAGTGTAGATAGGAATTTAAAATCCACGCATATATTCGATTCATGGTCGTTTTATTTCAACTTTAATAGAAACAACGTCGAAATCACGTACCGTTCTTTCAAGTGCACTTGGCGGCTATCGGGTATTTAGGCAAACGTATTGCCACTGTGAACAAGCACATCCCTTATGCTTCGCTTCGAGGAGTCAATGAATAACCTCATCGCTCGAATCATACTCCCAATTAATGTTCTTTATATTAGCCGTGGAACCTTTTACGGTACACCAACTTGCTGTCTTGAGATAAATATTAACATAGATTTTCTCCGGGTTCCTGTACCACGAGAGTGACATTCCTGGGGCCATCCATTTATTTTTCCTTCCTTTGTGAATCTAGGAAATATGCTGCTTTCCGGCAAAGATATGATCTCTGACGAGATTATTTAGATCAGGCTATGTAAATAGTTGAGGTGTGTTCTTATCAGCAATGAACTCTTTACAGATGGCTTTATGATCCGTGTCATCAGGAATACAGGCATACTGTAAGGATTTTTGTAGTTTGGGCTCAGACGTACCAGAACCATGATAAACTCCTATGTTAAGAACCCGTAGGTAGAAGAAAGAACACTTTTCACACTCATGAAAGACAACCTTGTCTATCAAAGTATTCTGAAATGCCAAACCCAGATAAGACTGAATTATTTTTTCATAGCTGTCCCACGACTCTAGCTAATTGAAAAATATTATTCCCTCGTTTTAATTAGAAAAGTTCAGAGTGCTCTGTGTGAGTACAGAACGAACCATCAGAGGATAATAAAGCACGGCCAAGTTGCTTTTTGGATAAATCTTTCGTGATGGAAATTTTTTTGTCATTTTGAGATTCAGTTTATCCAAGAACATAAGAATCAGTCAAAATATTGTAAACATTTTCTCTGTGTATTTTCTACATTTCCAACAGTCTTGTGCGTACCAAATAGTGTTGCCGCTTCAATTTGAAACGCCGAGTATATTTTTATGCCATCTCTGTAACTCAAATAGGACACCGATCACCTTCTATAGTTCAAGTAATATCTGGCAGAACCTCCCCCCCCCCCAAACAACAGCCATCATCACTTTCGGATAAAACTGATAGAAGGATTACGTATTTTTTCGATTCTTTCTCGACGCCATTAAGATGTATTGAAAATGAGTGTACATACAATGCAGATATGACTTGTTCTAGACTTTCTCCAATAGCATTAAAGAACACAGCTGCATTTCTGTTGCCCACTGTCGTACGAACGAGCACAGCTACCAAGCTAATAAGTACCACAAACTTTTTTTTAAGAAACGCGAACTCCAGTTAAGCAGGTCCTAATGAAATTCATAGTCGACAGCACATGATCACTATTGGAGGAATAAGGAACACATGTAATATGAGGTTTGAATTCATGTTTCCTTTTTCCATTTTTCAAGGCTTTCTTCAAATTCAAAAGGTATTAGCAGGATCCTTTGTCCTACCTTTTTGCTATTCTGAAGCCTTCCCAACCTCCGTCATCTTTCTTGCTAAGTGTTTTTCTTTATTACCAGAGAGTCTATCAGGTGTTTTGTTTTGCTCATGAGGGACACTCTTGCAAAAACGATGTAAAATATTTTTGAGGCTGTTCTTGAAAGTTTCTTTTTCAAGTTTTCCGGATTTACATCTTGTGTTTGTATTTCTTAATTTACTCTCAGCCTGGGAAGAAAGTTTCTTGAGCTACAATTATATGTTTCCGTGAACAAGCTGTGACCTTATTGCTAACTGTTACCCACACTCAATACGCCTTTTGATGATGCAAAATTTATTTATTTATAAGTTATCGATCTCTAACGTTACAAGGCACACAAAATGACCTGTGCTTCTCAAAATATTTTTAAACACAGTTTTTAGGCTATCCTATAGCAAATGCAAAAATCGTTCACATAGTAAAATTACACTACCTAAAACTAAGTAAGTGAGCATTGTACAAGACAAACAGCGTGCTAAATTCACAGTAATTTTACAATTTAATAGAGTAAGGCACTATGGATTACCAGTTTATTACTAGAGTCTTAACATGTGGGTACTCAATGCTTTCAAAAGGTTGACCTTGATGTATTCAAAGCTATTATAGCAAGCGTCAGAACAAACCAGGGTTTCCGAAGAAAATATTTGGAAAACGTGACCATAATAGGTTTTATAATTAAGTATATTCATTGTTAAGGCTAACTGACGCAAAGCGATAACCATAGACGGTATATTGGAGTCCTTGAATACCTTTACAAACAACTATTTTGTGGTTGTATTAATTGGCAGCAAATTATTTAAAGTATTACATATTTATGTTTTCAAATAATTAAATGCACTTTCGGTTCTAATATTTCAAATGCATAAAAGACAAGTTCTTCACAGAACAAATATATGGAAGTTAACAAAATTGGAAAATTACCAGAATGTATACATTTTCTTATTTCTGTCGTGTGTGGACATGTAAGCGGTAAACATATCGTTATATAAGAACCAGTGTCTGTTCAGGACATAAAGATCGTACTATTTTTATATAAGAGTTTCCTAACTAAGACGTAACGCTCAAGGTTTTCCGATCGAAGTCAATACAATACAATATTTCTAGTCACTTGATGTGTACCTTTCGCCAATACAATTTCTATATTCGAAGAGTAGTTGATTTGGAAGGCTACAATGTTGAGTTACAAGGTCGCCATTTCACCATCATAGTTACGTATGCGAAAAAACAATGAATATTCTCCACTAAATTGCAAGTTAATCTTGCAAAATGGTGAGCAAATTCCAGGTTACGATATCGTTACACGAACATGGTTGTTTCAACATATATTTAGTGTAACCTTATATCTAAAACTGTTGCAGTAAAGAATGATTTTAATGTGAAACAGTAGATCCTGTCAGCGTAGCATATTATTCAGTTCCACCTTTCTTTATCCAAATTAGTTAAATAACTCATTTACGCTTTGGAGAATGAATAGTTGTGTGATTCTATCATTTTAACAAAAAAAAGCCGTTTGTGCACATATCTTAATTATTTGTCGCAGTTGTTTTACGACACTGTTAATTGGAAATGTATCCGCATGGATACGACAGAGAAATATGTGGATTTTAATTCCTTATTTTACTGATAATTTTCTTCTTTACGTAATCATGATTCATATCTTCGAACGTAAATAAATTGACATTCAAATTATTTTCCGGTGAGACGAAGAGATTGCATTGGAATGGTCCATTTTTTTCTTTCTAGAAAATCGATTTATATTTACGTATTCTTAATCGGAGTTGAACGCTCGAACTCGTGTACACTCACTTGCTAGAATTCTCGAATTAAGTAATAGTTCGTAAATTGAACAAACGACATTGTTATGTATTTCCATTAACCTACTTCACTATTAGTTATTATGGTAATTTACATTTCGAGATATTTAATTTTCTAATTGAACTATTGTTGTAGATATAATAGAATCTGGAAAAAAGTAATTGGAATAAGTTAATATATTTCTAACATCTCAAATTTTATCGAAATAAATAATAAATTATACTGGATTTAGTCTCAATTTAAGATAAAGTCGTTAAAGATAACGGATATAGTGATAATGGCTCTTATTTCTTATATTTGTATGGTCACTTCTTCAATGATTGCATCATACTTTATACTCCATAGTGTAAAATGAAGCATTGTTGTCCCAAATCATGCCTAAACTTGTGGTGCAGTTGATCTCGTTTTGTGGTAAAAAATGAAGCATGGTCGCACAAACACGTAATAAAGTAATTCCACTACACTCATAATACTTCCACCTAAGAAGAAGGCAGCCACGCCTCCAGCAGACACTGAAACGAAAATAAGAAATATAT
>JAGDQP010004544.1:0-15437 GCA_022664845.1 Lepisma saccharinum | reverse complement strand
ATATATATATATATATATATATATATATATATATATATATGAGCTACGGTACTCTGCGTATTAAACAAGTCTAGGCGGTATTATCACAAATGATGATATAGCTCGAAACATAATGAGCTAAGCGATGTTGGCTTAGCAAATCACACTCGAAGTAAGTGACGTTTGTGATTGGTGAATGAATAATTTTAGATGGGTTTATAATGTTACCCTATTCAACCATTTACTTCTTTTACAATGAAATTCTTACGTTGCGAAACCTGTCTACCTGAATCAAAAACATTGCTTTTATAAATGTATCGGGTACTATTTCAAGTTTGATTTGCTTAGCTCATTATGCGTCGAGCTAGTTGATTCCTTTAAAACTATGCTGCAGTGATTTGGAACGCCTTTATATGCGAAATTAGGCATAATTTTTAATTTCCTGAAACGAACTTGTATAATGCATACTGGTGTTTGAAGCCCAGAACCTCGGAGCCATCACAGTCCGGATTCTTATTTTTCGGCAGGACATCCTTAGAGGATATACATGCCTATGTTTTGTCCATTTTGTGAGGTGTCTTAATTACTACAGGTACTCTTTACCTAGGTTGGGATTCCTATCCCTGCGAAAATATTTTTTTCTGTTTTTAACACGTTGGTACTGGATTCGGAGCCCAGCTGTGCGTGTTCACACATTGGTTTGGTACGGCACGAAAATTGTTCAAATGATATTTATTAATATTAATCATTATTGTAATTATTTTGTGGTTAAATATGTAGGTTGCATTTTGTTTGTTCAGTTAAATTGTTAATAATGTCCTAGGTGGGTGCGTAAGCTTCTAAGGATGGAGCCTACAACTTTATGGTAAGGTATATTCCGAACCAGTTCTTCAGTGGGCCTGGTGGGAATGGAATCTGTAAACTCGTGTATAAAGTGTGAGCGTATCGCGAGCTCTAACATTGTATCCAGTCTGGTTTATATGTCGTGCTCGGGAAGTTTATACTTGATGTCAATGTTGGTCTATAGAGATGAGTGAGGCAGTATTCAGCCTCCTTTAAAGAAAACAGACCAGGCTGGGGTTGAACCTGTGGTCATACACATAAGAGGAGAGTGCACTAACCACTAAGCCAGCCAAAGAGATCTTTAGGCTGATTTTTTGTTTCTCATATATATATGAGTTCAGATGACTATGTGATTTTCTTTTTTTATATTTCTGTAACACGTAAATGCACACGCCTGAAACAAATTATCTAATATCTATGTAAAAGTATGCACAGAAGCATAGTTGTTTCCCATGTACATATTGAGCTTTTTCTGCATAGTTACCAAGTTACTAAGGATTAAAAAGAATCGATCTACATAGGACGAGATCTATCCTCTCCTTGGGCACTTCTGTTCAACCGGTTTTTGTCATAGTTGAAAAAAACAATAAAAGAAACTTAAAAAAAAGGTCTAATAACACTCATTTCACACCGACAATTGAAACAACTCCTTTAACATTAAAGAGTCTATTAACAGACCTATAGGTGGATCACGCTACTGCTGATTAAATTCACTTTAATATCACAAGCGTATAGTAAACAAATATGGCGTTAATCCAAATATGGTCCAAGAAACCCGCAATCTCCAACAACGGATCCTCTGTGAAATCAGGTAGGCCCTATAGAAGTGATTAGTAAGTCAGTACATATGACGGATGTACACTTATTATCAAAGATGCAGAACACACACTTTCTAGAACGGCTGTGCTGAAATAAAACAAACATTTTCCCATTAAAAACAATCTAGTGCCAAAGATTTTTTTAGTACATATTATACAAAAAAACAAATAAGGTTGGGTATTACCCTGAAAGCCCAACAAGAACTACCATACCACACAGGCCTTCTGTGATAACCAAGACATGCTTTCATGTTATTTATGTCCGACAAACTAGACCAGGCCAGCAAGGTACACAAATACTATCGGATATCCGTAGAAGACATACATCTTCTTAAAAAGCTGTTACAGATCAAACTGCTCTTAATAAATAAACTTTTGGCCAAAAATGACCTAGAGATACAGAAGTGGTCATCACGATCATCGTATGCACATAGCCACAAGTTAATACCCAGTATTGGTCAATCACATGTAGTGATTTAGAATCCAACTAACCAAAACAACTGTAGGGCCTTCCAAGCCCATCAGACTATTGAAGATGTCAACAGCGACTAAGAACAACTACTATTAGAAAAACAACCCAACAACAAATAAAGTACAAACTGTGTATACATACACAACAATAGCAACAGAGTATTATTATTATAATAAATAATAATAATAATCGCAGTACAACAGCTGCATAAAATCAAGTCTGAACCAAAAATCAGGCCAAAACAAACACAAAATACTCTTCCCAATTACATATTTGGGATCGAACCCAGTACCAACAAATTTTATTTGAAATTATTCAAATATATATATTTATAACTAAGGACCGCAGGCAAAAGATTTAGAACACAGGAAATTCCAGTGACAACGCGACAATCGCCAAACGCTTGTTTTCATGTTGTTGTTGTTTTTGTTTTGTTTTTTTGCGCCCACTGCAGGCACTAACTCGATGGTCGTCCCATCGATTTCATCCTGAACGTTGTTCTGCCAGTCCATCAACGATCGCACCCATTTACACACCTTGCTATCACTAATTGAATTCGGATGGTACACCTCAGATATCTGGTGATGAATATCCACAGCTGACACGTTCTTTGTTGTCAAAATTCGGTCAAAGGCGGGTGACTTCTACGATGTGGGCATACAAAAGTTTATTGACCGTTATGATAAATGTTTAAACAAACATGGTAACTATTTATAGAAAAATATCTTTATATATACAGAGAAAATAGGAACAAATCTATGACAGTATCCTTACTATTTCTGTTTCTAATAACATTTCGGATCTTACTTAAAAATAACTCTCGTATATAACAACAGTTGTTGTATATTTTCTTTTATTGCTTTGTTTTTCTTAAATGTGTGTAAAATTTAAATGTATTTCAAAAATGTTTTTTTTTTATTGACAATAGCATTTTCTGTGAGTATAGTTATTAAATTTTTGGCCGTGATCTCGTGGTCAACATATCTAAGAGAGGGTATAATTAGTGCTGGCTGTGTTTTGGCAGTTTGGTGCCTGTGATGGCTGCTAGTTTTTTTTTTTCATAGAAAATCTTGTGAATTAGTTTAGCTGAATTGTCGTTTCCACTAGTTTTGGGTCTGGTGAGGCCTCATGTTTGATACCTTTGTGGTTAACGTCCGTAGTCTGATTGGCAAGGTTGCTAGTAATTTTTTACCTTGTTGTAGTAATTTGTGCGTTGATTAGAGCCTGTAGGGTTCGTGGTAGTTGTACTGTGGGCGTCTGTTGCGCTTGTCCGTGTTTGCCAGTTGTTTTAAAGGTGTGTTGCTTGTAGTCTAATTTTCAGAATATGGTTGATCATTTATGTGAAATCCGCTCACATGAATATTTACCTTTGTTTTTTCCTGTCTATAGTAGGCAATAACGGGTGGTTGTTATTGGAAATATCCCCACCAATTTTGCCTGATATATTCTTGTTTGATTCCTATACAGAAGGTTTCAAATTAATCCTTTAGTTCTCTTTTATCTGTGGGTTGATAGGTTGGAATAATAATGATTCTGTGTTCTTTTTCTCATGTTCCAAATAACTCTGTTCAGTTCATGTGTCAGCATGTTTTTTATTTGCTGTAGACTTCCCTTACAATTTTTTTAGCATTTTCATGCTGGCCTTAAGTTTTCCCTCATTGGATATTATTCTCCTGTATTTAAGGCGTTGGCTAAATGGTAGTGTGTTTTTTTAGTGGTACAGTGTGTGCTGAAAGCGTATGTAGAAATTGCTGCCCGACAGTTTGTTTGTGATAGATGTATGTTATTAGTGTGCCGCTTTCTAAGCGTTTTATTTTTACATCAAGGACCTGCTTTTCGCTGTATTCATATGCGAATTTCAGCCTGTCTTTATTTGTTTTGATTTGGCTTATGTAATCACATAGTTGTGAATCATTCCCTTTGAGAATTCCATAAATATCATCTGTAAAACTCAGCTCAATGAGCGGTTCGTGAGAACCGTAGTGTGTTTGTCTCATTTCTAAATGCATTTAAATATTTGCGTAGCTTACTTTGACACAAGAGCCGGTGGCGTGTCGAGGCTTTTGAAAGAAGATCCACGATTTTCTGCAACTGTTCGTCATATGGATATCTAAGCCTTTCTTAAAGGTCTGAGCTGAGGGGTGTTGTTGCGAATTTTCATTTTGGCATAGGTGTTTGAGCTAATGTTGCTAGTCATTATAGAAATTCGTAGCAAGCTCAATTATTTTTTGTCGAATGAAGGGTAGGGTAATTCAATGTAAATATGTTCGATTTATTTTCTTCATTTCAAGTAATTTGGTGGTATTACGAAGTAATGTTGATAATAGTTTAATCAGGTAGTATATTAAGTATTTATCCAGTCTTCTGGTGGACGTGGCACAATTTTTTGTGACAGGACTTCCTTCAGGTGTCTGCTGCATCATTTTGCACATGAAATACACTGCATTTCACGGCGCAAAATCTTTAAATTGTGTACACGGACATGGTAGTGCTTGACATTTATTTCTTCCATTCATTGAAGACACTAGATCCTGAAGAAATCTGGATATAATTTGCAAGTGGACGAAATATGCGGTATGTTCCAGTCCACATCATTGCTGAAAAGCTTCGGTATGAACATACAGAAGCATTAAGAGGTGTTCGTGCTTTTTCTTGTTACGATACAACCTCTTCTTTTTGTGGGAAAGGATAGATTTCTGGATGGAAAACGTGGAAAAGTATGGCCAATATAAAAACTGATTTTGCCCAAATCGCCAAATCTTTTTGCAAAACCCTTTGGCAGAAAGATTATACTATGTGATCTTGAACTGTTTGTTGTTCATTTGTTCAATAAGAAAAGCGTTGGATCCAACACAAATGAATCGAGAAAAACTCTGTTCATCGGAGAAAATCGAACCTTAGGAAAACAACCTCCTACAGCCGCGGGTTTAGAACAGCATACAAGCAGTGTGCAGCGTATCAAGCAACGTAAATATGGGATATGTGTTGTAATCCTAAGAACCCAAGAATTTTGGGGCTGCCTAATGCGCAATGGTCACCGTGTGATAATACCGCACGCAATATTGTGATTGCGTGCGGTATTATCAGATGGTGATAAAATTATTAAAATTTAATGAAGAAAACTAAGAATGGAAACATACAACATGGATTTTAGGTAACTATAATCAAAGTTAAATTTTGACATGTCATACCTACAATATCCATGATTCCCCGAACAGCTCTCATTTTGGTTCTAGTCTGAGATTGAACACACATTATATGTATAGCTGCGTATTGGCCTACCTCCGTTTCTTCAAACTCCGTCCCACTAGAAAGGAAAAATTAGTTATTATTTCGGTCAAAAGAAAAATAGGAGAATTCAATTAAGCAAAAGAAATGTATGCAGTCGTTCACACCAAGAGATATATTAATGGAGTAGTTTTCGAGTGTTTCAAACAAAAAAAAATAGTCGTTGAGCGCAGTAGTGTTATATAAAACACCTTGCGCGTATCCAGAGTTAGGATCCCCTCTGGGGTGCGCATTTGTCCTTGAACATTATGGTTCCTTTCCCTTGTTCTAATACACAAAATGCTAGAAATTGACCTTTTTTTGAACAGGGAATAGCCATAGGTTGGGGCCAATCGGCCTTCCTTTATTGGCACACCGTATAAATATTGTTTAGGAAAAAAACAGCTTTAACTTTTGCTTTCAGGGAATGAGAATGTGAATAGGTTGTAGCCGTTCCCAGCGTCGAGAGTTATATTTATCCAGTAGTTCTTTGATTTTTGTTGTAATGGAATTTGATATTTATGTTATTGAAGATTATAAATCATATTTGAGATTAGGAGAAGAAATGTTGCATTGTTTTTAGATCACTTATATTTAATTTGGTTGTTGAACGTATATTGCTATGTTGTTGAGACCCAACTCTGTGTAATGAAAATATATTTAATATAATTTGTACTTTTGATGGATGTTGGTTTGGAGTAAGACTAATGAGCAAGCATTGATATGTGATGAGATAAGACAAGACAAGACAATAAGACATTAGCTGAGATAATACAATATTAAATATTATTTTGTTTGAATAATTTTAGTTACGTAAAGTATGTTAAAACAAATGAGTGGGCTTTCGTTTTAAGTGTAGGAATGTTGTTTGCTAGGACGAGGTTTAGTATAATAGTTCTGTATGTGAAATGTGTAGTCAACGTGAAAACGACACAAGAAAAAAGGAGGAGAATAAGAGAATAATGGTAAAGCCTCTCAATATTTGTCGAAGTAAATAGGAGATATCTAAAAAGTTGATGAATGAATGGAGAAGGCATAACGCCCTTGTGTGGAGACAACATAAAGGTTAGTATTGTCAGTTGAAAATAGCATTAGACTCACAAAGTATTTGTGACTGTTAAGCAATGTGTTTTATAGTGTGGACAATAAACGTGTAACCCAGAAAAATAACGATAAATTATTTTTGTGAAATGTTTTGTAATTTATACCTTCTTGAAAAAAATAGATATGATTTCTAAGGAAAAAGACAGCTTGATGAAACTAAATTAGCATGAGATTTGATTTAGAGGAGGTTGCAGGCAGTTTTGCATATATTTCGGAGACGGAGAAAAACAGGAAAATTAATTTTGTTTTGTGTTTGTCGGTCCATGCGGGGAAACCGATGTTTATTCAAGCATGCTATATATCTCTTGTGATAAAATATAAAACTTCATATTGTTCTTAACACGCGGTCAGCTATGGTTAGTGACAAAAGTTATTGATCGTTGAAGCATGTATTTAACGTCCTTCCACTAGATGGACATAGACAAATAAAGCGTTAAAGTTGATTGTGCTTTTACAAGGATTCTTTGATCATATAAATACATAGACAAACCAACATAATTTATAGTAATATGTATTATGCTGGTAAGCGTACACCGCCATAACCGGGAGACATTTTACATTTTGTTTTGTTTGTACGGTAGAAAGTAGAGTATTCTCTCGCGGCAATGTGGTTAAGAGAGGATCCTTTTAGTAAGGGGATAAGTTAATGTTATATATATATTTACATTTGTTTTACATAATTTTCTTCAATAGAAGCTGTTTCATTGTAATCATGTCTATTGTACCCTTTGATCTATTGGCAAAAATTGTAACAACGAAGTTAAAAGCGGAAGGCAGGTGAAGTGATTACAATGGAGCGGAACTACATCTTTTAAAATGAGCGCAACATCGAAAATATTATTTTACAAACTAGCAGTGGTCGACAAATGTTACAATCCATTACCACAGTGAAGTGATGTAACTTTAGCTACAGACAAATTGTATTCTCACATAAGTAGTAACTTCGTTTTACAATTTCTAACGTGTTTTACTATGTCTTGTTGGTTTGTGTATGTTGGTGGTCCTATGTAAAAAGGAATAAAAAATAGTAAAAGAAATCAGAAATACATTATGTTCACAATGCCAATGATCGATATTGAGTGATGTCGATACCGGCCATTGAGCAATCACGATGATCGATGTCGATCGATATCGTTGACAAATATTGGCCAAGATGTTTGCAATCCAATATAAGGCTCATGTCGTTTAACGATATCGATCGATGTAGTAAAATCCAATATGCCCATATCGGCCGACGTGGATGTGCTACTTTGGGATCTATATTTTTTCTCCCAACCTACCCAAATCACCCAACACAATTTTCGTATTATATTTCGGTAGTCGGTCAAACAACCTTTCTAGCTCATCGTAAAATGTATCTTTGTCGTTATCATTAGCAACCTCGATCAAAGCGACGATATCTATTAAAACCATGTTGCACCATTGGATACGTATCGTAAAGTATGATAGTGTTTCGTTTACGAACTCTATATTATGAACCGCCAGAAAAATAGTGTCGTTAACGAGCAATCCTGATCCGAAATCCTGAGACTGTGTTTCCCCGTAGTAGAAGGTGTACTTGCCCTGTCGGATGCTATTTTGGCCCTCTCACCGGTCTTATTGTAACGTTAATATGTCCAGCTCGTACTTCTCGGTCACGCATATCACCACCTGAAGAGTTCCAGTTTGTATAACGATCGTATGTTCCACGTTCCTATTCTACAGTTCGGAAACACCCTGAAGCATAATTTAACGGTGTAGAGTTGCCATTTCTACGACCTCGTAGTAAAGGCAGACATTCAAGAAGTCTTCCTCTATCCATCTATGAGCCTTACCGATGTAATTCATCTTCAACCTCAGAATGGTAATGGTGATGCTGCTTCCCTCACCATGATATTTTTGTTCGGTTTTATCTTGCCTTCGCCTTTGAAAATCTCTCTACTTACTGTAAGGCTACAGTACTAGTTTTTTTACACTCCGGAATATGTATTTGAGAGGAGCTAAACAGAGCCGACGTTCGTTGCGTTGTGCTCCGCAGCAAAGCACACATACTCTTTATGTCCGAAGAACATATTTGACTCAAGGCGTGTAGTGGTAGTGGTAGTTATATACTTATATGAACAGTAATAGTAAAGTAATTTTCGATGGGGGAGTCCACGAGTACATTTCCCAGTCCAGTTTAAATAATGCTCACTTATCACGTTATTGTTTTAATTCGGAATCTTGAACTTTAGCTTGGAGGGAAAATATCAAAATGACTTTGATATTTTCGGTGTTTCTCCCAGAGGATCCATCTTTGTCAAATTCATGAATAATTTCAAATCTGCTATTTAAAACCCCAGCGATTTGTGGGAAAGTTTACATTTTTAGGATACTAATCTTCCAGCAAGTTCAGGCCAAACTCTACGTTAGGTCTCTGCAGTAATTCGGACGCAATCTCTCCTCAGATAGATTACGAAACTAAGGGTTGGTATACCTTGTAAATTTGTTGTAGTTATTTTGTTTGAGCACAAGTTGATTGTCATGACAATCTTTGTGGATATATTGTAGTTTTAAGCCCAGACAAACGGATTTGCTTTCCAAAAAAATACAAGTTGATTTTCAGGTCATCCCACTGTGTTTTTTCGACCTTAACACCCCGGTAACTGTTTACAAGATTTAATGACAAAATGTACCAATAGAGAAATACAAATTTGTTATTGGAATTTTTGAGTCGAAACTCTCGTCAAACTTAGAATCCCGAAATTTACTCAGAGAAAATAAGAGGGTTCGTTGGGAATGTTTTAGTTGGAAGTATATTGATGCGAAAGATGATCATGTGGTAACTGCTATATTTTTGTATTTGTCATCATACTATCTGACGTGCGAATGTAGATCTAATGTTTCTGAAACAAGTAGGTATAGCTGCACCCTCGATTGAAAATAGGTATTTGTAAAATAAACACTTGGTTCTTTGTGCTAATCGCACACTTGGTTCTTGCTTTTTTTAGTTATCGCGATGGAGAATTCGTCAGAAAGCGTCATTTTGCAGCTGTGATAGTCCCGATAATACCATAGAGCAAATTATAGTACTACATATACCACGTTTATAATAAAACATACTTAGATTGTCAACTTTATATTATTAAAAATTTAAATGTAATATTAGCATAAATTACTTTCCATACAACCCAGAATTTCCTTAGTAAAGGAATGACAAATAAGATACCTAAAGTACACTTACAAATCTTTTTATTTCAACACAATTAACTACAAATATCATCTGGAAACATCAATAAAATTATTACTTTTAACTTGGGTGAAGCTTCATACTTATATATTTTTCTACTTGACAACATTTTATATACGAAAATACGATACTCATATTCTATTCATCACACGTACTGTTTGAAATATGGTTTCCTCTTAGAGATAGTTTTACTCTTAATTTGTATTTGAGATTTGGAGACACTCTTAGGCTTCATCACTATTGTGCATAACTGGCGATAGTAATGAATTTGCAAATTTTGTTTTGTTTTCTCTTTGACTGTAACACTATCTAACGATTAAAATTGAAATTTTATTTAGTAACACTCTGCCACATGATTCTTAAATACGGTCTTCTTAAAAGTCACCATTTTCTGGATTGTTTCCATTTTTCTTATTCCAGAACGTATATAAATGATATCATTTCACATCAGTGCAAACCTTGTTTCGACGTACTTAAACTCATCTAAATAATTAAGCTTTTCCTGTAGTGAATATTAAATACAAAACATTTGTGTTGTTCTTAGTGCCGGTAAACGTAACACAACTGCAAGATTCGATTCTATATTTAGCGTAATATTAAAGTTTTCCGGTATAATCTGGCACCAATGGCTGAAGAGGAATGACATCGGCAAGACTTAGAGATGGGCGGAGTACGAACCTTGAATGTCTACCTTTACCGCGAAGTCGTAGAGCTGACAACTCTACATCGTGTCAAGAAATAGTAAGAGATGGTTCATAGATTCTCCTTGGGTACAATATTCCGGAGGTAAACTAATCCCTCATTCGGATCTCCAGGTGGGAACTGCTTCAGTGGCTCCAAGAACAGGATTTAGAAAGACCTTAGAATAGGAACGTGGAACGTACGAACGTTGTACCAAACGGGCGCTCTTCAGGTGGCGGTACGCGATACCGACAAATACAAGCTATATATATTAGTGACACAAGAAGTTCGTTGGAAGGACCAAGATAGCATCCTACAGGGCAAGTACACTTTTTACTACGGGGGAACCCAGTTTCACGATTTCGGAACAGGATTCCTGATTAAGGACCGTATGCTTCACAGCGGTTCACAACATAGCGTTCGTAAACGAAAGACTATTTTACGTTAAGATACGTACTCGATGGGGCAAAACGGTATTAATAAATGTCTATGCTCCGATCGAAGTGGATAATGATAACGACAAAAATATATTCTACGATGAGCTAGAAAGGCTGTTTGACCGATTACAGAAGTATAATTGGAAAACTGTGTTGGGCAACATCTACGCAAAAGGTAGGAAGGGGAGAACAATGTAGACGTTCTATAGGCAAATACAGCTTTCACGAAAAGACCAACAACAATTTTGAAAAACTTATAACTTTGGCGATTTCGCGAAACCTATTGGTAAAGAGCACGTACTTTGTACACAAAGACATACACAAATGCACATGGATATCTCTAGACGGCAAAACTATCAACCAAATCAATCACGTACTAGTAGATACACGATAACCACCAACATAATGGAAGTTAGATAGTACAGAGGAGCGGAAGGTAACACCGACCAGAAATTAGTTATCACAAAAGTAAGGAAAAAATTATGCATCAGAAACAGAGAAAACAAGGGACCAAGACAACTGAATGTAGAAGTTAAATGATTAGATAATCCGAACATAAAAGCGATTACCAACTCGAACTCTCAAATAGGTTCGAAATCTCAAGTAAAAATAATGATGATATTAATAATGAAATTGATGCATATCAAATATGGAAGGTTACTTGCGAAACAATTAAGAGTGTAGCGAAGGAAGGTGTAAGTGAGAAAAAACAACAAAAAATAAACTTTGGTTTGATGAAGGATGTCTTAAGTTTCATCTGGAACGAAAACAAACTAGGCAGCGATGACTAAGTAATAAGAGCGAAGCAAATACCAACCGCTACAGTATCAGGAAATGTAAATCCACACTCGGATTCAGAAACAAAAAGCGAGAATATCTGACTCAGAAGATTCAGGAGTTAGTGGAATGGGGATGTGGCGTTGGACCAACACTTCGTACGACCAACAGCCTCTCAAGCAGCAAGAACCGGCGTACGACCTACACCCCAGGGCAAAATCCTCTGTTGGTCGAACGCCGTGTTGGTTCAACGCCGTGTTCGTTCAATGCCGTGTTGGTTCAACGCCGTGTTGGTCCAACGCCGGTTCTACGAAGTGTTGGTTTCATACCGGTGTTGGTTCAACGTAGTGTTGGTTCTACGCAGGTGCCCAAAAATAATATAAGATGATATTTTTATTATATTTTTAGGTTTTATATATCTAGGGCGTTGTTAATTTTATTGTTGGTCCAATGCCGTGTTGGTTCAACGCCGTGTTGGTCAAACGCCGTGTTGGTCCAACGCCGTGTTGGTCAAACACCGCGTTGATCCAACGCAGTCTTGTTTCCGTTTTGGTTTAACGCCGTGTTGGTAAAACGCCGTGTTGGCCAAATGCCGTGTTGGTCCAACGCAGTTTTGTTTCCGTGTTGGTCCAACGCCGTGTTGGTCCTACGCATGTAACCAAGTGGAA
This sequence comes from Lepisma saccharinum, assembly GCA_022664845.1. Lineage (NCBI taxonomy): Eukaryota > Metazoa > Arthropoda > Insecta > Zygentoma > Lepismatidae > Lepisma > Lepisma saccharinum. Next base: position 3,183 of record JAGDQP010004544.1, on the reverse strand, counting down.
AACGGCAAGACAATAGCATACGAAATCTCTAAAAAGGGGTAAATTCGTTAAGAAAAGCTTACCAGCCGAGATTAGGAATGATTAGCAATGAAGGTGAAGACAAGTCATTTCGATAAACTTCTTGATGTACATAACGTGAAATAAACACAGAAATCTGAAATCCAAACCATAAAACCGTGGGTCTCCGAATCCAGTGAGATCGAGATGTCGATAACGAAATTGAAACATGTCAAATCACCAGGAATTATTCCAGCCGAATAATTTAGAGCGAAATGAATGGCAACAATCAAGGAATTACATAAATTAATAAGTGCTATATGGAGAAAAAAGGAGCTTCCAAAGGAATGGAAAACATCAATAATAGTTCCGATTTACAAAAAAAGCGATAATTCGGAACATAATAATTACCGTGGAATTTCGTTACTTCCAACCTGCTACATAGTATTAAGCAATATTCTGTTAACACGCCTAAGTGTATACGTAAATAAAATAATTTGAGATAAATGTCGATTTAGAAGAAATATATCCACGTTGGAACAGATTCTCGCCTTGAGACAAATTTTGTAGAAGAAATCGAAATACAATGGGACTTTTCACGAGCTATTCATTGAGATTAAGAAAGCATATTATTCTATCATAAGAGAAGAGTTATACAGTATCCTGATACGATTTGGGATTCCGAAGAAACTTGTTCAACTAGTGAAGTATCTGAGCGATCCGATAGCAGAATACGAATAGATAATAATATGTCAGATAATTTCAAGATTCACAACGGTTTTGAACATGGCGATGCCTGATCACCACTACTGTTTAACTTTGCGTTAGAATATGCGAATTCAAAAATTAAAGGGGGCAAAACGGGACTATTATTGAATGATTGGAAACAGCTTTTCGTATAGGCGGATGACGCTGATTTAGAAACGATATAGAAGTACTACAGAGCAACACCAATATTTTAGCAGAAGCGTGCAACGAGATAGGTCTACGGGTAAACATAGATATAACAAATTTCATGATATCAAGCCAAAACACAAGGAATGAAGGAAATAAAAACGTAAGAAATAGAAATTAGGTTATAGAGAAAGTAAAGAAATTTAAATACTGGGAAGCATACGTAACAGCAAAAATGAGTTCACGAAAGTAATAAAAAGTCGCTTAGTACCGGGTAACGTCTGTTTCTAATCAGTCCAGGAACTTCTAACATCGTGATTAATATTAAGGAAATTAAAATTGAAAATATACATAATTGTTTTTCTGCCGGTAATACTTTACAGTTGCAAAAGTTGGAGTTTAACCCTAGCAGGTGAGCATAAAACATGTGTTTTTGAAAATAGGGTTTTGAGAAAGATATACGGGCTGAAACGGGACGAGATGGATGGAGAATGGAGGGTGCTGCATAATGAAGAACTCCGCAGACTGTACGAGTCACAAGAGGTTGTAAAAACTAATGAAATCGCGACGTCCATGGTGAGCAGGCCATGTAGCTCGGATTGGGGGAAAACGAAGATTATATACTATACTGCTTGGAAGACCGGATGGAAGAAGACCAATGGAAAGACCGAGACGTCGTTGGGAGGATAGCATTCGAAGAGATCTTCGAGAAATAGGTGTTCGTGATGTAAACTAGCTTGATGTTGCCCAGGATAGAATCCAATGGCGAACGTTTGTTACTGCGGCGATGAACTTGTAATTTCCATAAGCCATAGAGTTAGTTAGTTAGGACACTTGGTTAACCGTTAGAATTTCATATATATGATAAATATAAGAATAAATTGAACCATATGTCATTGTCCCAAGACGTGAAACGATAATCTCTTCCGTTATTCATTCACATGACAGGTTTCGCTTGTTTTCAAAACGGTGAGTCTGAGAAAATACTGGTAAGTTTTGAGCCACTGCTAAGTCTTGAAATTGTTTAAGCCATTATGTAACTTTGCCTCAGGCCAGGATATAGGAAGTATCCGCCAATTTTTCTGATGCTACCATCTCGGCACTCCCTTGGTGAAACTTAGGAACCCCTTGAAAACGCCACTCTCGATGTTTGGCAGTGGGGTGTTAAGTCAACACTCGTACCTTTACGGGAACAAAAACGTGTTCTGTTTTAGTTAAGAATATTGTCACTTTTATTAAATACATTTCTGATCAATGGCACTACGTAAACCTGATCTAAATATTATTACATTTTTTCTTTGAATGTGAAATCAGTATTTTTTTTATCTTTATTGAGAACGAGATAGGGTAGCTAGAGGATGGAAAATCATTAAGCACGTCCCTTTTAATGAACCATACCGGCATTCTTGTAGTGAAACGGAGGGAAATTTGGAATGCCTCATTCAGAATAGTAGGGTGCGGGTTCATGAAATTTTACATTATAGTTAACAGATTTCGGGAACAACAAATCTAACATTATCATTGTTAACATAGAGTTATCTCGAATTTAATATATTTCTGTACAAATGGACCCGAGGCACATTTGTGAGGTTTCGAGAAAAACGATAAAGAACTTATCTTCCATAAAACAGTAAGGATATGAAGTATCGTGTTTTGGGCTATCTGGGTTTTTTCGCTTTTCTGGTAGTTGAATGAAGCAATAGCTCAAAACCCACCACAACAGTGAATTAGATCTCTTTTTACAAAAACATGTTCAATTATACTTTATTATCACAGAAATAGAAACACAAAATAATGTATACTTAAACCAATGTTAAGAAACATGTATTTCCATATTAACTTCCTTTTCAGCTCTCTAGATTAGTGTTAGTTTAGGAAATAACAAGTACTAAAACATATGAACAAATTTTACTTTCGTGCAGTCATTGTCGTTTAAGGTATTTTATTTTTGTTAAAATAAATATTGTAAATATTTAATATCACAAAGCAATTCTGATAATGATTTCATTTTCTACACAAAAGCAATAGGTGGTTGTTAATTCATTTATCAACGTTAACAGCGCATAATACAAACACAGATTCAGTTCCAAGCTTATAATTGTCTCCATATACGTATAGCATAATTGAATGGGGTTATTCAGACTATTCGGGATCATATTACGAATTTAGATATGTATAAAACACACCACTTAACCACCACCCTTTGAAAATTTTCAAATATCTCATTATTACTAATACTTATTTTAATATACAGGGTGGTAAGGTTACGGACCGACAAACTTCGGGAGGTGA
>JAGDQP010004543.1:0-84335 GCA_022664845.1 Lepisma saccharinum | reverse complement strand
AGCGCGTAAGCATGTAAAACCGACCTTACTAATTGTCTCACCTAGTAGTGTACAACCTCATACCAAGCTGTAGTATTAGAATCTTATACCAATTCATACCTACTAACAGTATCCGACAGCGGGTTTTCTCCACCCTTCCCGTTTTGTGGAGTTTTTTATCTGCTGTACTAACAATCTGGGATTCAGGTGTTAATATTACCGATTAAAGGGGTTTTTTACTGGCATCACCAGCTTTTCCCCCCTCTATCAAAGACAAATCTTTTTCGTGCTTTCCTATCATCTTTTTTCACCTTATTTCTCTATCTCCGATGTAGTGCTAAATGTCTTGAGTAGATAGAAACCTCTAGTTTACCTTATACCTATGCTTTAACGTAGTTCCTACTTAATAGCATGCGGAGGATCACGGTATCATGGTGGTGATCCACACACTGGGGCGTTCCTTGGAGGGGCCCGACTATCTTAGTGTTTCTGTTTCTGTTCTGTTTCATCGTCTCTGTTGACGGAGGGCCTGTGTTTTCGAATAAATAAAGCTTCGTGTATTTTCCTGTCCCAAAAGTGCTTGCTTTTCTTTAGAATTTCAGTTTGGTTCCACAAGGCTGTATGTTTATGTTGTATGCAGTGTTCAGCTATTGCAGATTTCTCCCTGTGTCGCTGGTGTTCATTCTATCTTCTATGTTTCTTCCTGTCTCTCCTATGTATGTGGCCTTGCATTCACATGTAATTCTATAAATGCCTGGTATCTTTAATCCCAATGCGTCTTTTGAAGTGGGCAGTAAATTCTTGATCTTGGGTGGGGGGGCAGGTTACCGTCCTGATGTTACCTAGCAGTGTACCGTCCAATCAACTAGCAAGATTACTGAGGAAAGGTATGTAACTTCAAAACAATACGGGCATTACGACCTTCTCTTTCTGCAAAACATTGTCATTTATTTCTGCAATGTAGAAAGAAGACAACACTGGCAAGATGAACGATTTAACTATTCAGCTTTACCAGTCTAGAATTTATGTTGTCTTCGGTTGATGACGAAGTGTTAATCCAATTACCATTTTTATCTTGTCAGCTGCAAGAAAACAAACAAGTCACTGCATCATGCTAACCATCTTTTAATTTAAAATGCACAATAAAAGTATTGGAAACATTTAAGAATCAACCTGAAGGGAAGTATGAAAAGCTTTTAAAGTGCAAAAACAAGGAGTCTTCAAAGTGAATTACTACAATCCAGCGACATCTAGCCCCAAAAGTTCATCCAAAGTAGCATTGATAACATGCAGCAGAGACTGTGCGAAGAGACACCATAGATACAACAAAGTTCCTATCTGACATTCACAACATTCAAACTTGATCACCGAGAAACGCAAAGTGGCGTGAGATATTATATTGAGGATCCAAGTTCATAACCTGATGTCTTGAAGTCCCTTCGAAACTGTATTCAAACTTCCTCTTGTAGTACAGCTGAATATCAGAGACATTTTAGTTTATGAATCTTGAAGTACGGACCTTCACGCAAATTTACTAGTGAGCAATATTTTCAATATAATATAGTTTATTTTTAAAGGACCTCCTTTACATCATTGGAAATCATAAGCATATTAAGACAACAGGAAAAGAGGGGGAGGATTGAGATAAGAGTGCCATCTGTTAGCTCTTTGAAGGTTAATAGAATATGTATAGTCCGTCTATTACAAGTAAATCTTTATTTGATGTGCAGATATATGTAATGCTGATTATAGACTTTTTAAAACACTTTCCTGTAAAATCAAGAAAATGGACGAAGTACCTTCTTGTTCTGCGTTCTTCATATGTTAAATTGCGGTTAGTAACACATAGAAATGCAGTGGACATGCAATCGAAGCAGAGATCCCAAAAACTCTTGGATGGGCTATACTGTGTAAATGTTACAGTTTCAGACACTTATATTGCAACCTAACAATACCCTTTCAGTGTACCAAGTGTAATATAATAGGATATAATTGTTTTATTCAATATTATAGTGTTAAAGTCGATTTCATGAAGATAGGAAGTAAAATTCAGGTTTTTTCCAAGTGTATTTAAAGCGCATTTCTTGTGGAGCGAAATTCTACTTGCTCTAGATCCAAAATTTGACTCCTGATCCAACTGAAACCTTGCTTAATCGAATTGTTAGTATATTATAATATTGAATCAAATAATTATATTACACAAGTATCAGTCCCCCTGTTCACCCCGGAGAGAGTTTTTCTTTATAGCTTGCTATAGGCTACACGAGATGCAAGTCTTCGCGATAGTTTTCTTGAAGAGGATATTACTGAAACTATACAACCCTGCCAATCTGGTAGCCACGTGAATTGCTGTTCCGAAAGCATTGAACTTAATCAAATACTTTTCTCAATAATTACGGACTATAATCAAATTATTTCCTTCCGTTCTTGAATAGCGATTTACAATCTAATTAATCACGTAGCTTCTAACTGCAAGGGATCCAAACCCAGCTAAAGTTAATTTCTAATTTCTAATCCTCATTACATGGTCTGTAGAGTTAGCTTTCGCCTAAGTCTCTGAAGGATGACATCCCTTGCCGAGCATTTATCTGGCGGAATGTGGGGGAAAGACCAGGCAAGATATTATACTGACATTCGCCTCGTGAAAGGGAGTGAAACCCTGAAGATTTTTAGTCGGTGTGGCAGACAAGAGGACTTATTTGTTTATTTAGAATGTGGCTTATTTATTTATTTATTTGCTTGAACTAAAACAGGGACTTATATCCCCAATTACAAGAGTACCATACAATGTTTCTGCCTATAGCATACATCTGCTTATAGGAGCAGTGAAGTTTAAACAATTAATTGCCAGGTCCAATACAGAATTCAGTCTACGTCTGAGTTGCCTAGGTAACAAACAGACTCAACTTTAAATCATAAGGCATAATTATGACTTTATATACAATATTCATATATTTGTTAAATTTAGAACAGCATATTTAAGTGCATTGTGAAATTCCTTCCTTTGCATGTGGAATATATCTACATTAGGATATTGATTAGCTATAATATTAAATGTTGTGTACATTCTCGATGAAGGTGATTTTACAAAGTACATCTGTCCTACCTTTTTTGCAGCAAAATATTTTAGTTTCCCAAACGAGTTTTTCCAGTAGGAATGCATAAATCTATTTTACTTAATAATGATGTATCATTGACCTGTTTATTTAATACTTTATAAAGGAATAGCATATCATTTAATTGTATTCTCTGTTGGAGACTAATAAGACCATAGTTTGTCAGCAGCGATTGATAAGTATCAAAAGGAGGATAAAATTTCGTCTGTCTAAATGCTAGAATCCGAAGAAATTTGGCTTGTTCCGCTTCAACTTTACGTTTATATGTTTCTAAACTTGGTGCCCATATTAAGAAGGCATATTCTAATTTGGATCGGACTATAAATTATAAAGCAGAATAAGTGAATTGGCGTTCCGAAATTTCCTCGTTAGGCGTAAAATATAACCTAGGTTTCTGTGTGCTTTATTAATGATGTAGTCTAGATGTTTTGTAAATGTTAGTTGTGAATTACAAACAGGGTTCGAAATGGACGGGAGCAAAGCAGAACGCTGTTCCGGTTCGTGAATATCTGAAACCTTCTTGTTCCGTCTCGTCAGAAATGGTAACGGACCGTTCCGGTTGGTTCAATATTATTAGAGATATTTCTGACTAGAAATGTGTCGTTCGCGAATCAACCATTCTTAAACTATTCTGCCCATTCTTAACAGTTTGAGCTAGTTCAATGTTTTTGCACTGAATGGTTCAGCCGTAAATTACTTTCTAACGACAAGGAAAAGGCTTTCTATCTAGCATTGCCACAGCAGCAATTCCACATGTGTGGAACCCACGAAACGCAATTGCAGTTGACTCTCATTTCCTCCTCTATTCCACCTCATGTGTACAAGTATGTTATTTTCCTCATCCACATTAACATTTCTCTTCCCATTATTCAAAAGTATGCCTTGCTTGTTAGTTGTTAGTAAGTTAGAGACTAGTACGGAACGCTGAAACTGCAACAAGCACCCTTCTGTATTTCCTTTCTCCTAAAATTCTCTTTTCTAGTGTTTTTCTGGTGTCTTTTATTCTTTGCCTCGATTAACTTTTTTTTAAGTCACTCAAACAATAAATCCAATACTTGATCATATGTAGACTACCAAAAGATAAATACTTATTTTCACAATGCGAGTGATTTTGGAAACAACTTTCACTTGCACAAATAGAGCTTTTTTAAATAAGTGTTAGGACAAAGTACCGGGCTATCCCTTAAGTAATGTCGTATGTGCGATGATCGCTGCAATGACGCCTTCTCACGCGCGAATAGTGAAGTAGACAGCACGTACCATAGCTGAGTCATATAGGGCACTTGACTGTCAACAGTGTGTAGGAGAACGGTATACTTCACGTTTTAGAAGTGTGGTCTGTGTTTGATCATGGCGGTGTCGGAGGACCAAACACGGCATGTCATATGCTCTATGAATTTCACCAGGGACATCCAGCCAGAGCAGCGGCACAAAACATCAATGACGTATATGGTCAGGGTGCTGTGGGTCCCAGAGGTTTACGGACACCAACCTCACCGATAAGCCACGAGAAGGGACTAAGGGAGACCTGTACAGGTGGGCAAAGATGCCCTGCGAGGAGCAGTGGAGGTAAATCCAATGCAAATTGTTGAAGAACTAGCCAGCGAACTTCATGTCACGCATTCGACCGTTCATCGTTATCTTCAGGACCTTGGACACGTGTCGAAACTCGGAAAATGTTTACTCTCATACGTTAACGCGTCAACAGAAGCAACAGTTGTCGACATCTACAGTTCCCTGCTCACCCGTCACAGACGTCAGCCATTTCTGGACAGAATGGTGACATGGGTCCTCTACCATAACATTACACGCAAACGGTAATGGGTACCTAAAGGGGGCACAGGAACTGTGACAAAAAAGTGATGTTGAGTGTTTGGTGGGATATCCGTTGTCACGTAACCATATCATCAACGCAGATGTCTACTATCATCAGCTTGAACGCTTTTCGAGCCCTGATCATAAATAATTCCAAGATCTTTCACTATGTTCACTCTTCTGATCGTTTGATTCTCAGTCTCATGTATGCTACGTTTTTCGTTTTCGAATGTTACAACCGAACATTTCTTGACATTGAGCGATAGATCATTGTTTACACAACAAGACACTAGGTTATTGGTTATTTATGTCTTATTGCAGTTCTTCACAATCATTAATATAACATATTGATTTATATATTTTTTAGGTCATCCGCGAATAGTAATTTGTTTGACTTTGGCAAGGTTTAGGGCAGAACCTGAAAAGAGAAGTGGCCCCAAGTTAGAGCCTTGAGGCGCCTCTGACGTTACATTGTAACTATCATTGACATAATTGTTATGTGTAACATAGTGTTCTCTGTTTATTAAGTAAGATTTCATGAGGTTCAGGGCAAGCTTCGTTAAATTAATTTCTTTAACAGAATATCGTGACTTACGGTATCAAATGCTTTTGCAAAGACTGTGTAAATAATATCTACTTGCACAACCATGTCAAGTTTTTACAGCAATTCAGTCAGTGACTGTTAGAAGATTGGTGATTGTAGACCTATTCGACAAAAAGCCATGTTGATAGTTTGAGATTACTGGTTGAATATGGGTAAGTAATCGTTTATATATTATGTGTTCGTGACTCGAACCTGCTTGCGTCCCTAGTGCAGGTCCGAAGTCGACTACCGTAACCATTGAACCACAGAGATTTGGTCCATCGGGTCTCAATCCGCGGTGGAGTTCTGGTGCAGAGACCATCATCACATGATGTCACTCGTCATGAAAGTATAATTTATTCATTAGCACAATATTTTCCTTCTGCAGATGCTGGAATAAGACTTCCGCCACAAAACATTTAGTTTTTTTCTCCACAAATCAACTTTTAATCAATAATAACGCTACTTAGGCCTAAGTATTTCATACAAAACAGAATAGAATTTGTAATTATGTAGTGACTCTCAATGTAGTGCAGTTTATTTTACAGATGTTGGAGAATACTGATTTTTAGTTTATCATGTGACGTTTATAGTACATTAACTCACTGAAGAGAAATTATTACGCAAAAGATTTGCCTATTAGACATTTAGTGTCAATAAAGAAAAAACAAACACTTTGATTTAGAGCAAGAAACGGAGGAGCTGATGTAATGCAAATATCACAAATTCAAGGCTTTGAAAATTTCTGTTTCTAAACGTTCACTTCGAGAATAGTCTGATGGAAAATTTCAAACGACTGATGTAGGAGTGATATTCTATGAACTATGAACTACATGTTTACATTTTTTTCTGTCCTTTTTTTAAAGTAGATGCATTCCTTCAAAAAGATAAAGTGCAATAAATATATCTTATATCGAATACACGCATATATTCTGAGGAGTAACTCATGGACTTTGGATAAGCACTGGCACAGTTCAGGCCTTGCTGCTGGCCATTTTAACTGGGATTTACCTTAATTTCATCCAAATAGTGACTAACTTGTACGTAAAATAAGGTCACGGCCATTGATTTCAAGTGAAGGACGTCATTGTTCTGACTTGAACAAACTTAGGTCATAGGTTCCTGTCATTAGTGTTTTCCCGAAATCGACAAGTCATTCAAAGCACGGTACGTTCTCTCCATTCATACCGATACTGTTGCGCTTTCCTTTTTTGTAGCAGCATACGATTTATATTCTTTTAATATTGTCTTCGGTTCCTTTCGATTAAATTAAATTGAATTTATATATGGCCAGGGAATTCACACTCAGGTCGGGATAGAGTGGGGGAGAGGACCAAGCAGCACACTCACGAGAATTTGGTAAAAAAAAAAATCACGTCTTTGTAATGAAATCTACGTCGCTATTACATGACATTTAATAACTGACGTAATTCTATCATGTCTCATCCTTTAGTTTCTGACGACATACTATATCTCATTTTCGATAGCGACTGCGTGCTCCTAGCCAATGTAGTTGGAGTAAAACAGTGAACTTGTAGGATTCAACTGTTTTATGTGTGTCGTTGCTTTCTAAAATGGGGTTAATGCCAAAGCAATAGGATCAAACGATTGTTTTGGGACAGATTGATTCAATTATATGTTTATTAGAAACAAATAGCTACAGGAACAAACTGTCACTGGAGGAATTTTACATACGTCGTTTGGTTTGTGGCATTTACCCGTCATTTCGACGCCTTTTACATCAATTTTCGACCTAAAAATGACGTCGTTTTCACTGAGTGTGCTGTTTGGGTAGTCAGCCAGAACCTGGTTTGCACATCCTGGTATTAGGGATGGCCAAAGAATCCGGATTTCCAGAATCCGGATTTGAAATCCTAATTAGAAATCCGGGTTCGAAATCCGGATTTGAAATACGGCTCTGAGAATCTGGATGTGACATCCGGATTCCGGATATGCAATCCGGGCAGGGGTTCCCATCCCCCAATGATTAGGACGCAGCTCCCCTAATTTCATATGCCCATCCTGCTTCAAATAGACAGTATACCCTTTCACTAACTTAACGAATTGTTTCCATTTCATTTTCGTAAGAAATATGACCAAGCCTTTCCCATCTTACAGTTCTTAACTTCTTGCTATATTTCAAATGGAATTACAATGAATATGAAACACATTTGATAGCATGCATATAATATCGATAATTTCGATATATTTTTATGAATACATATTGCAACTGGAAGTAGAAACTATTCATAGATTGATCATCATACACAAGGAATGGCTTGCATAATAAAAAATGTTCAGATAGTTTTGACCGTTGGAACGTTGCTGCAGATTACTAATTAATAACTTCTTTGTAGAATTTACATGAAGAAATTATAGTGGGCAGAAGGCAATTGTCTGTTGTGGAAGAAATTAATCTTTTTTCTTTGAATTATATTTATGGCCTTTAGGCATCTAAGGCTCACGTCGGGATAAGGGACGGGGAAGGATTCGGGAAGGTATCGGCCAGGACATATATTGAAGGTGCCATCCCAGCATTTGCCTGGTCTGACTGAGGAAAAACCTCAGTCAGGATGGTCGGCCGCTAGGATCTAACCCACGACTTCCCGAATGCTATAACAACGCTCTGTTTGGAGCTATGGAGGCTGTGTTTTAAACTTTGATATTTGACAGTTATCCTGGTCTACGTAGAATCTGTAGTATGACGGCACTGCAGATTTTTTAAAATCTGCATTCCGCAGGACCACATATTGAATTGAAAACTAGAAATATTCATATTGACCGACATGTTAGTGCTCTCAGGTCTCAATGTGTCGGATCGGACTGAGCCTCAAATTCAACCGTGACCCGAGTTAATCTGCCCTGATCTGATCCATAACTGCAAATAAGGGTAGAATGTATTTGGGTTGATGCACAAATTCAAAGCGTTCCTTACCTGCAGCATTTTTTTATTTGATTTATCGTAAAGCGGAGGTACTTTGCACCAACGCGCTTTTGCCTCTTCAACATTTGCAAGGGAGCAAGATTTCGTGTTTGCGACATTGATCAAACTTTGGTAAACTTCATTTGTATGGTCCATTCTACAAGAATTTTTTTTAGCTTCCGCTTGATTCACTTATTCCTGCCCGCCAAACGGCCCGTGGTTCTAGGGTAACTTTAGGACACACGTTGAGTTATAAAAATAAAACAATTAAATTTACATATTTGAACATCGGAGTATGCTAGACATATTGAAGAACCAAGTTCATTATTAGTATATTTAAAATTCGTGAAAAGAAATAGACCTCTACAAAATCTATTCAGCAATAAACCGTGAGGGCGAAGTCATGGGAAAACCACAGGTAGACTGACGGGCAGGGACAGATAAGTCAAGCGCGAGTTCGGCCGACAAGCGCTGCGTTGCGTTCCTAAACGTATTCTCTGTAGTAACTTTTTGACTTCGGCCCGTCACGTGTTAGTTAAAATCCACAATCACAAACGTCCCTGAACTAGCTGGAATTCAAGGGTCCGGGGGGAAATAATGGTGACCCACACTGAGCATGAATTAAGATATTACGTTCAGAAAATTCATTCTGCCATGCTCGCATATGGGGCAGTTCCCATAAAGAAATGGCCACTAAGCGGCCATTTGTTATTTTTAACTTGAGCTTTTTCCACAGTCAGTATATATGAGTGTTACCATTTTATTTCTGTACTCAACTCGTTAAAAAAATATATTTAAAAAATAAGGGTTACGACTGTTTTCACCCCGGACTCTTCATTTGATTCAGGCAGTACTAAATTACCAATATTTAAATTGTACATTTGGTCCGCATAGTTTCTCTATAATTCAAGATAACTGCAAAAATTCGGTGCAAAGTAATCCCTTCTTACATTACATTCTAGATACAAGGAAGATACATACAAATCAGTAATATAATTTCCTCCATTATCTAGGACTGTCTGTCAGCACTAGGTCAGTTTTTCGTTTTCACGCTTGTAGGAAAAATATCTGCTGACTTTGGGTTAAAGAAACCGTCAACTCAAGTTAGAAGTGTTAGAAAGCATTTTCGTTATGAAAGAAGTTTTCTTGGATAGATAACAGAAAAAGTGGAAAGCTGAGAATGCAAGGTCGGTGGAATAAGGAGGACGTGGAAGAAACTCCCAACGAAGCTCCTGGACAGCTGGTTTTGTAATGTTACCGGAGTGCAGACCTACATTATCATGTTGCAGCAACTCTTAATGCCAGTGTTCGATTTGTAACGGGGGATGGTTGGGATTATCCCCCTCTCGACAAAAAATTGTCTCTGGTACCTTCTACAGATATATACCTCTAACCTGGGATGTGGACGATCCCAAAATCCCGTTTAATGCATATATAATTAATTATTCTCCCTCTCTGGAAATTGCACAAATCGAACACTGCTTAATGCAATATTCTGGGCCATTTACTTTTAGTTGCAGCCGTAAGGTGCTTGAGTTGTTGACAATAAACACCAGTAGTTATGGTTACATTTCTGGGAAACAATATCCACTACACGACGTCATCGTTGTCACACCAGACGCTTATCATTGTCCCTTGCAGGGAAAATTGCATTTTGTTAGGGCTCAACCATTGCTTTCTGTTTTTCTCTCTGTATGCTTTTTTTTTGGGGGGGGGGCATTTCCAGCCACCAGTGACAGTCCTGGACGGAATGGTCAATGTTGTTCTTCAGCTAACCGATAACGGTCAAACAAGGAAGCACAAATGGTTACCCGCTGATTTATTTTATTTACCCGCGGATGGTCAGTCTAACGTTCGACCACCTTTACCTTCCCAGGTGCCCAGAAATACCAACGACACTCTCTGATAATCAATTTGATAGGAGGCTGAGTAAACATCAGAGCTACAGGCACAGCTGAAACCGGGTCACTTCAGGTGACCTAGCCTGACCCGGTCAGAAACTTAACCAGTCCTGGGAAATATAATTAACTGGAAATTTCGGCGTTGTATTTTTCGTGCTCTTGGGGTAACATCTCCGGCCCTGGTCACCTCTTAAAGGAACACCGTTCAAACTTCAAACGCAAGGAAATGATTTACAACTCTACTTTCTCCTTTGGGTTACCGGGTCTAAATCGGGTCACCGATTCAGAAGCCCAGACCCGGTGAACCGGTTCAAAACTTGATCCTAATGAGTAATGACCCGATTAACCCGTTTCAGGTCTGACTACAGTCATGGGAGTACTGAAGAAATTTGTACTGCTTGTCCTGGCCGGGATTTGAACCCGGGCCTGATCCGTAGTCAGAAGCGCAACCGCTTGAGCCACATACACAGATAAATGTAGAAAACACACTTCTTGCACTGGGATGGCAATGATACTCTGTCTGCTGGTATTAAATTAAAAGGAAGTAACTGTTGTAGTTAGTTCCATTCAATACAACCTGTTATAGAAGATTACTATTAGTCACATTTCTAACCAGCGTTCGATTTGTTATAAATTACGAAGGGAGGATCCTAAAACTAGTGGTTGCTGGTAAGTTTCAACATCTTAAGTTTACATGTTTGGGAAGAAAACAGAAATACAAAGATTGGTTGGGATGATATTCGGAATCACCAACCGGGGAAGAAATTGTCACGCACCAAGGAAAATCCCTGCTGTTCCCTCGGCAAATTGAACACTGTTTCTAACCATGATAGTTCTTTTAATCACTACGCTCGAAAACTGATGTAAATAATCAACGCATTTTGTTCAAATATATTAGGAGAGAGAGAAAAATACGAAGACAAAATAATTCCAATGCTGATGTCAAATGTCAACATGTACGACTTTGCAAAAAATTCTAATTCCACGGAGAACTGGATCCATATGAGATTTTATATCAATTACACTGGTTTGGCTAAGTGGTTCATTTGCTCCTCTGATGTCCACCGATTCTTTGAGTTTTCTTTCTGACTTTTCTCGTTATTCACTATACGTGAAACATTTAATAAATAGCAGAAAATTTGCTAATATAAAATAAGTAGTAACTAGGTACTCAAAAGTTTACGAAGCGTCACGACCAACACAAGACCTGTCTCTTGATCAAGGTAAAGTAAAGAAACAAACATTCAATGGTCAATATCGAATTACTTCGAACGCACATCAAGTTTACCTGTGCCCAATGAACTGGTATCCCACTGCGAGCAACTCTGCGCACATTCATCAGATTTTGATTCTAAATCCGGATTCCAAATCCGGATTTCAAATCCGGATTTGTTCAAATCCTTATGAAATCCTTTATGTTCCTTTTGATTCCTTTTTTTTCCTTCCAAAATGTCATATTGTTGCAACATGATTAGTTAAAGTCACTAACGTCTCAACATAGGATGCTCTATTGCGCAGTAACTTCACATATTGGTGCGTAATACACAATAATTTGTTAAAAATATAACCTGACTCTTTTTTACCCAGCCGCCGTAGCTCAGTGGTATCCTGAGGTTCTTTCCAGGATTGTTCTTCATCCACACCAGCCAAACGCTGGGATGCCACCTTCGAAATAGGCCCTGGCCGACACCTTCTCGAATCTTTTTCCCTCCTCTATTCCAACCTGAGCCTTAGGTGCCCAAAGGCCATAAATTGGAAAATCTAACCTAACTTAAAACTAATCTATCTTCGCTTGCTAACGCTGCTTTGGACTTACACACGCATAAATTATTTATATATTATGTAATTATATATATATATATATATATATATATGTTGTTATAATCATTAAAAAACAAAAAACAAAAAGCTTTTACTAAAATGTACTAAAACAACAACAAAATGATATTGGTCCAAACGACTGCCTTAGAGTTTTTCCTCATATGATTAAAATTAAAAGCGTGGGGTGTAAATATCAATTATGCAAAAACTAATTGCTGAAGGGCATGATTTCCTCTTGATTTTTAATCTTGTTACATTTAAATATTTACACACCAAGCTATTATTTATAGTCATATGAGGAAAATCTTCTAAGGCAGTCATTTAAGCTGGTATCAAAATTATTTTTTTTTTCCTTTTTAGCGGATTTTCATAAAAGCTAGCCTTTTAACTACTATAAATTATTTTATATACTTTTTAGTCATCAAGAATTTTAATATTTATTACAATGACAACTGCGGCGCCCGGAGTACCTCTGTGACCTGTCTCAGTAGCCAAATTGCAAGTTTGGTGCAGATACGACTAAAGGTATGAGAGTAATTTGAAATATACACATTTTGAAATTGGTTAGCAACACTGACAACTGCGTCGGAGTACCTTCACGACCTTTCCCAGTACCATGTGCTAATGTGTGCAAAATTTAGTATAAATCGTTGAACGCGTTTAGAGTTTTATTAACATACGTATATGCATAAGTTGAATTGGGTGCATGTTGGAAGAGTCAGGAGCCCTAATGTATAAATATAGATGTACTTTTTCTTTCATTTTTAATTGACTGTAAGCATATGTATTTATTATATATGGAGATACTTTGCATGATATATTATCTGATTGTTATAATGTCATAATTCCACATTTTGAATCGGTTAAGATTAGAACATCCTCTAATTCATGACATATTTTCTTGCAAAATAAATTCCTCGAATTTCTGCTGTGAAAATTGATGTTAGTTCGGGGGAGCGTATTTGTTCAACATAATTTTATTTAGGATCAAACATTGCCGTCTCTACTCCATGTTCTTGTCGATTAAAAATATAGTGATAAATCCGGTCAGCGTTCCCTATCAGCGTATCCTATATAACTATATTTGGGTATGAATCATTCTGAAATTAAAGGGAAATGCGTGTCTCTCCCGGAAGTTATCCCGATTTGAGATAAAGATGTCAAAGGGCCATAAATAAATTAAAGTTCAAAGATGTAACAAGTTTATAAAATTGTCCCATATAAAAGTCTCCGGTTTGTCATTGGATAAACCCAATGACTTTTCTTTTTGCGTTTCCTCCTTCATCTTAAATTAAGAGCAGCCGACCGCAGTAACCGTGTGATCTGAGGCGTCATACCAGAGTCTCCAAGGTTCTGGGTTCGTATCCCGGCTGCGGCATGGATGTTTGTGTAATTTAAAGACTTCACATCTAGTGGAATCGAGATGTGTCGAGGTCATTAGTTACTAAAATTGTCCAAAATTCAGTTTACAGTTTTTTTTTTTAGGAAACCAGAGCACAATATACAGCAATTTATTTGAAATTCATTTCGATGCTGTTACATACACTGCAAAAAATAGCTGTGTTAATTCAACACAATGCGGTGTCCCAGCGTGACTACCACGTTTCTGTGTTAAGTCAACACAACATACGGTGTTGATTTCGGTACTGTGAAAAATAATGTTACGACTTCAATGAGATTTGAACACGAGTTGCTCTGTTAGAAGTCGAACGTCTTACCGACTTGGCTAAATCGTCAGACAGTAAAAGCACTGGATGGGAACGATATTTAGTGAACAACATTTGAATTATGCGACTACACTCTAGATTTAAACAATGTATGGGATCAAATATATGTTGCTGAACCCCCGAAACAAACTAAGTTACTTGCACGACTTATCCCATGGTTTAATCACTTCCTATTTTGTCAATAGAGAACCATAATTCCCATTCATTGAGAATGATCTATTTCTATGAAAGCAAGCAAGATGGCGACAGCCAAACACTTGAGTGGCATTACTGTTTTCTTATCGTAACAACATGTAAAATGTAACAACAGCTTGCTTTCATAGAAATGGAACATATTCTCAATAAATGGGGATTGTGATCCCTAGTTGACCAATGGAAAAGTTACTAAATCATGGCATAAGTCGTGAGAGTAACTTTGTTTGTGTTTGGAGTTCAGTAATATTTTTTTTAACCTCTATATTGTTTCAATCTAGGGTTGTTTGAATTGTGTTGAATTAACACAACTATTTTTACTGTGTACTTTTTTAGTTTAAGAAGCTCAATGTATTGAACTCAGGTATCTTATGTAACATACTTTAAAATAATGCAAACTTATCCAGAATACTAGATGTTTGCCTACATTACTATATTTCATTCCAACAAAGAAAACATTTGCTTTCCTCAGATCGAGAAACTTCGATTGCAGTAACTTATTTATTTTGCTAGTTTTACCTTTGAACATTAATAATATCATTTAAATCTTTTGGATTTTCAAAGCTTCGTACCATATCATAAATTTCATTTCAATTTAAAGCTTTCACTTTCGGTTCAATTGATTTTATATGTATTCTTTTAAAGTTTGTCTTCCATTCTTTATCACTTCTTTATTCGTTCTTGCACAAACGCTATTGTTTTGCCCATAGAGTTAGCAAGAAAATACAGAGAACATACATGACGTCACATGAAGCCAAATTAAGGTTCATCGGCAGCCATCTTGTGTGGCTCAATTAGAGTCCATCTATACCGAGTACTGTGAGGATTGCCATTTTCGATGATAGGAAGATGAGTGCACCTCAGAAAGGCAATACTCGGAAAAGAGGGTCTCTAAATATGGGGCCGTTAATATGGCCGAAATGCCTCGTCCTTTCCGTCTCTTGGCTTAATTCCCATAATTCCCCTCTCCAACAAAACAGCCTAAGGTTCCCTCTATTTATATTCCTAACCCTATGGTTTTGGCTATAATTTGTTCTCATCATAGAGTTTGGAATATAAATAGAGGGAACCTTAGGCTGTTTTGTGGAAGAGGGGAATTAAGCCAAGAGACGGAAGGGATGAGGCATTTCGGCCATATTAACTGGCCCCATATTTAGAGACCCTCTTTTCCGAGTATTGCCTCTCTGAGGTGCACTCATCTTCCTATCATCGAAAAAGGCAATCCTCACAGTTCTCGGTATAGAGGGACTCTAATTGGGCCACACAAGATGGCTGACGATTAACCGTAATTTGGCTTCATGTGACGTCATGTATGTTCTCTCTATTTTCTTCCTAACTCTATGGTTCTCATATTTTACCATCGAGCTCTACGTAAACTATACTGGAGTGACTACCTAGTGTTGAATGATAGACGCCAGAGCAAATATTTAAACTAGTTTGTCCACTTCCAGTCTAATTTGATGTGAACCAAATCTTCAGTTCTAACTCAATTTTATACACTTGATATCGCTGTGTGGCCCGTTTTTTTTATTTAAGTCTTAATTCATGAGTTATTCATTTAAGAGTATATCGTACTCTGCATACACCAGAAAATGCTGCAAATAATATTTACATTTCTTGCAAGAATTAAGACATAAATTGAAAAACGGGCCACACAGCGATATCAAGTGTAAAAAACTGAGTTAGAATCGAAAAGTTGGTCCATATTGGTTTAGAGTCGAAGTGGACAAACGAGATTAAGTTTTCCCTCGCTCCCTAGCTTCACATATTCATGAAATTTTCAATGGCTGCAGTCAGTCCAGTATCGTATTAATGGAGGTCGATGATATTTTACATATAAAATTACTTTGAACAGCTTAAACCGCATAGTCTATGGTCCAAAAATGTTACAACACAATAAGATTACAACCACATACAAAACGCAAAATAACTTGTTCACTTCGTTTCCACAAGTTATTTCCCCCACAATGCTGAGCAACTAAAATCTTTTAGTGTGCGCCACCTAAAAATATTAGTGAGTTTTTCCTCTGTTAATTTTTTAAGTGCAAGTGCGCGCCTAGGCTTAGTGTAATATAATTGAGTTTAAATAACATATTGATTTAACAGTGTGTTTTGTTTTCGAAGGTCTAAGAGAGAATTTGTATATTTATGGGGTACATGATTGGAGAACATTTGGAATTTTAAGATGCTTTAGAACTTTAGAAGTTCTCCAACTTCCGAATATACAAAGATAGATATTCGGAGCACTGTCCATTAAACCTTAACTCCGTCTTACTACTTTTCTGTTTCATACTTATTTATTTTTTAATCATTGCATAGTACACAATTGTAATCTATCATACTTCTCAAACATTTTTATAGAGCAGTTGCATAATTAATGCTCCTCATTTTTCTAGTTATAATTTTATAAAGGTTACATCTTTCTGTTTCTTTTTCTATATGTTTCATTTGCTAATGCCACACTGTAAAAAATAGTTGTGTTAATTCAACACAATGCGGTGTCCTAGCGTGACTACCACTTTTGTGTGTTAAATCAACACAACACACGGTGTTGATTTCGGTACTGTGAAAAAAAAGTTACGGAGGCAATGAGATTTAAACATGGGTTTTCAGTTAGAAGTCGAGCGTCTTACTGACTGAGCTAAATCGTCGGACAAAAAATGAAGTAGTTGCAAACGATATTTAATGAACAACATTAGAATTAAACGACTACACTATAGATTTAAACAGTGTATGGGTTCAAATATATTTTGCTGAACCCCCAAAACATACTAAGTTACTTGCACGACTTATGCCATGCTTTAATCACTTCCTATTTGTCAATTGGAAAACAAAATTCCCATTCATTGAGAATAATTCTATTTCTATGAAAGCAAGCAAGATGGCGGAAGCCAAACACTTGAGTAGCATTACTGCTTTCTTATCGTAATAATATGTCGAATGCTGCGCTTACTTTCATAGAAATGGAACATATTCTCAGTAAATGGGGATTGTGATCCCTAATTGACCAATGAAAAAGTGATTAAACCATGGCATAAGTCGTGGGAGTAACTTTGTTTGTGTTTACGGTTCAGCAAGATTTTTTTAATCCTCTATTTGTTTCAATCTAGTACTCTTTCCGTCTGACGATTTAGCGAAGTCGGTAAGACGCTTGACTTCTAACCAAGCAACCCATGTTCAAATCTAGCTACAGCCGTAACTTTCTTTTCTTCCAGTACCGAAATCAACACCGTGTATTGTGTTGATTTAACACACAAAAGTGGTAGTCACGCTGGGACACCGCATTGTGTTGAATTAACACAACTATTTTTTACAGTGCACCTGGATCTGTTTTGAGAACATATTCCTAAATGTTTAATTTGATCTATAATTTTTATATTTATTAATGTATATAGTGTATATTCCAATAGTTTCCTTTATCTACTAAAGATTACTATTTTGGATTTGTCTTGTGAAATTTGCCATTACCGTTGGTTGAAAGATTAAATTGTTTCCTATAATTCCAACTCAACACCTGAAAAGTTATCTTGTGTGTGTAGAGCTAGATGTTTGAGCTAAATAAGTCACATCATCAGGATAGATAATAAATTCTCTTTTATCCAGATTCTGGGTCAAATCCATCATTTAGATAGAAAATAAAAAAGACTAACAGTTTTCTATAAACTTCCTCAATGAATAGTAATTTCGTCATTATAATTTATCTTCATAATAAATGAATCTTGTTCTTTAGCATTTTCCATAGAATCAGAAGATGTCTAAGAATATTTTGTAATTGTTTTATATTGATGGCATCATATGACATTTTTACGGCTCAGAAGGCTGCATATTATATCTTCTTGCTTAGACATTTTGTACTCCTAGGAACAATGTTTTGGGCCATTTTAAACTGAATTGGTTTTCCCAATTCCTATCAAATTAGGGGAAAATAGTTTCAACTTTCTATATGCCATTTCAATCTCCTAGCAATTATTTCTCAAATAGTTTAGTTAAACATTGTATTAGCGTTATTGGTTTGTATGATGAGCATCTATATTGGGTTCTTTTCCCGTTTTTGATAACGGTATAATTGAGGAGTTTGAAGGAATAAGGGCCTAAGCCTGAAAAAAGTATTTTGTAATAAAAAACGATGTTGAAAATTGAAGTAAATAAGGCATTAATTAAGTGCCACTTTCCAACTCACGAGAAAAAAGTTTCATTTTTTTTTATTGCCATATAAAACAACATGGATCACCATTTATGAACACCAATAGAAGGACAAGCAATGTGTTTGGACTTCGATTCTAATATATAAGTATTATAGGTATAACAACATAATTATATTATTATTCCCATAAAAAAAACTCAATTTTCACAGAGATGGTACTTAGTGCCTTATTTACTTCAAATTTTCAATTAAGGGCTGCTTTTCTTGGGATTCGGGTGACTAGCCAATTGAAACACATGTTACACGTAGAACATATACTAAAACAAGTGTTTCAATTGGTTACTCACCCTAATCGCAAGCAACACAAGCGTTCATGAGCATCAGCCTTAAGACTGCACTGCTTAATTCACTCATACTTATCACTTAATAAGCCACACAACTCTACTTTAACTTTTGGAGGGGAAGAAATAGCTTCTCGAGGGAGTGAAACAGTATTACCAAGTGCTAATTGGTAATATATTTTCAGGATTCTGTTTTGGCTGTTGTCGCAAATGATCCAAACAGCTGCCCTGACCTCTACAGTTTACATATTGTTTTGAAATTTTGAGAGAAGCTTATTCCAACATAGTGAACATCATTTCCGCATTTGCTGGGAAAAGGGCATAACCTCTCTAGCGCCCTTATCCCAACAAACTCAATTATTTGTTGACCTCAGTTTAGTGGAATGTATCATTTTTTAGCCTCTGGTTGCATATATATTTATTTCTGTTCTTAGTGGTGGAATATGTTTTATGATTTCGTATGAGATGCCTTCAATACCTGGTATTATATATTTTTGGTGTGTGATCTCTTTCTCACTAATTGGAACGTTCATTACCATCGCATATTTATATCACAGATAGATAGAATGTTTGGCGAATCAGTCTATTTTGTTAAATTATACAGAGTTTGTTTCAAATTCTTGACTCCAAATTTCTTTCAATGATATTTTGTTACCATTAATAGAAAATGTTAATGTTTGAGCGATATTCCAAAGTTTTTGACAATTTGTTTTTGGATAAATTTGTGCACGATATTGCTGCTATGCTTTTGCTATTATGGATACACGTTTCGAGTTCACAATTACCTTCTTAAGCTTTATCCAGTTTTCTTGCGTCGGTTCTTTTTATGCTTCCTTTCTGCATGTGTTTTCTTTTGATTTTTGCAGTTGCACATTCTTGGGTCCACCAATGGAGTACAAAATATTGTTTGAGGAGTGTTTACTTCTTGGATAGGTGATGGTTAACGTTAAGTTTAGTTTATCTACAAATACCTCATATGTGATTTTTTGAATAATATTATTTCAAATAAGTTTTAGAAGGAATGAGAAATCAATCCAATTAGCTTTTGTTTCACAAAATGAATGTCTGTCTAGTTTGATTTGTATTGTTATCATACAAGGTACATGACCATTTGTATATAGATTTATTGTAGTTTACCAGTAAATGTTTGCTGCATAACTATGATACCAAGGTCAAATCTAGGTAAATCGATTAATACTATTTTACAGAAAATATCTATAACTTGAATCATTAATGATTGTGACTTGTGAGAGATTTTTCCTGACCATTCTTCTACTAATGTACAACCTAATCTATCCGAAACTTAGCCTCCGATCAGTAAAGAATGTTCATTGAAATCTCCTGTATAGATAACAATATGAATGAAGTATTTGATTACTAACTTGTTCTGAGTCATTTATTGTAATTTACTGAGAAAATTCTTCTGAGAATAGGTAGTCAGTCAGTTCCAAAATTTTGTACTGTCATAAAATTTCTTCATCGAATAATTTCGGAATGGATCTAGCTGTTTAAGTGGAATTTTCTGTAGCTTACAGACATCACGTTCTCTTTGACTTACTGTATTCAGGTTGCTCTATCCACTCTAAAGTTATTGGGTGAAGAAATTTTACGACTGGGTAAAAAATGTTGGTGCTGACTATACAAGTTAGCTATGGTAAAAGTAGTGTACTGTAATACAATAATTTTATTAAATATTGTTTGGTATTAGGATAATTTTATTGAAGTTTAATTTTTTATTTTGTTTTAATTTGATATATTAACAAACAAAAAAACTGTCCTCTAAACTAGGTAATATACGGTGTCGAGGTGTTATTCTCATTCTGACGTCATTTACTTATTATCATAATGAGGATCATCAAGTATATACACAAATAAACTGTGCAATTAACAGCTTCCTAGGGAGAAATCATCCGTGCGAAGTAACATATAAACTAATCACTAAAAACACCAAATTTTAAAATACAAAACTTAAAACACAAAATAAGAATTTAAACGTCAATGATATTTAATAAAATTATTGTATTATTGTACAGTAGTATTAAATAAGTTTTATGATTATACATATAACGCAAATTATGTTATTAAGTTTATATTGTAGATTTCGTATGCCAAAAATGGAATATTCATGTATTATTCATGTACACGTCTCTCCAAGATGTGTACTATTAGAAGTAATATATTTAATTTCTTTAATCCTCAAAATTTCAGGTTCATTTATATTTCAGATAGACAGAAAATATCGGCTTTTCAGAATTTATTAAATCCAATAAATATGATTTTCGTGCTTGTAAATATTGTACACTGTATGATTATAACCATAAATTTTTCCTGATTTGACGATGTTGCATTTTTTAATGGTTTAGCAGGTCTTTTAAATATTTAAGTATCAATGTTGCCATGTTGAGAATGTTTGTATAATTAGTTATTGTTCGTACATCCTGTATTGACGGATTACTTGATAACGTATTTGATAAGCTACCTATTAATTTAGCAATTCGACAAGAAGGTCCTTTTGACTAGGGTTATTGTTTCTCTTGTAATTGTCTCCATTACTTTTTTAAGTGCTCATATGAGCATTCATGTGATATTGTACAAGTTTTATGAGAAATTCTATGGTGTTATATGTAGATAGTTTCCAGTATAGCTTTTCTCGTGAAGGTTCTTTTTCAGTTGGTCATTATCTTGAATTACAGGGAATACTACATTACTTAAAATAGTCTGAAATCTCTCGGTAGGTGTTTGACCAGTTCCGCGTGTGTGGGATTAATTGACTTCCAGGATACACCCTTGTATTGTGACGGTCCTCTCATGGCTCGAGGGCCTTGCATTGTATAATTTGTCACATGTGTTAAACTCAGATATTTCTTTAGTATAGTATCACCTTTTGGAAGATTTTGAAATATAAATTAAATTACTGTTTGATCAAGGTTAATGCTGAAGCTTTTCTAATATTAAAAACTTTAAGATATACTTCTGATCAATATTCAAGAACTTGGAATTAAATAATCGTTTTCTATAGATATGACTTAATAAATGTGTCTGTGTGTTATTGAAGAACATTTTACATGGCGCAAGGACTAATCATATATTCGCGCCAGAACTATTTACAAACAGAGAAGCAATAAGTAAAGATTACTATAATAATTAATTGGATACATAATGTAATAACTCTAGATGTAAATTGTCATTTGTAAATATGTTGTAAAAGACCAAATATGAAAACGTGAACTATTTTTCGTAAACCGCATCACTCTATTGACACTGATGTATATAAATGCTGTAGAATCACTTATTCTTGGGCTTCGTCCCAAGCAGCCTCCTGGCTCTCTTGGTGGACATCGGAGCTAGGCTAATAAATACTCATGGTCATTTGATTACTTATCATTTCCATTACCTCTTCCCTTCATTTAATTAATGTTAGTTTTGGGGCAGTATAGAATCGTCAGATCGGTCGGCTGCAGCCCCACCTACATGTTAGATAGGATAGATGTTAAGGACATCCATGTGTGTAAACTACATAACCCCAGCACACATGCTGAGTGAATTGCCCTGATATAAATTCAGATAGAGAGACCTATTGGCAGCACATAAATGTAAAACGTCCATTGCTTACAAGTGAGCTAGTCGGACTATGAGTTTGATTACATACGAAGAATACATTTATATAGGGCGTTCCTAACTTTTACAGTATTCCGATATTCTTAGTTCTTACCATACTCCATTCTTGGTTGAAGTTTGATTTTCTTTTTCTGTGTTATTGCTGGATTCATTTGGATGCCTAGCTAATTCTTTCTGATTTAAAGAGCTACTTTTTCGAATTAGTTCTCGTTATTTATTTATTTCATCAACAGTTAGTTTACTAAGGGTAATAAACCTGGTTGCCTTTCACGTGCCTGCATGTAAGATATCCCGTTATGGGCTTTCTTTCTCTCTACTTCCCGTATAAATTCTTGATACGGACAATTTGGATCTATTGCATTAGGTACTTGTTTTATGTCTTGCTGACCCACAATTTGTACGAAGTCTCTTAGTTTTACAGATGTACGGTGACTGAACCTATAACAAGTCTTAGATTGACTAACTGCTTACCCTTGGATTTGATCTTTAATCTTGCAAAGTGTATTACTATCCGAGAACGTAGGGTTTGATTTGAAATTAATTTTGTTTAATCCGTGTTGGTGTTACCTGGTTCCTTAATTGCTTTTGTCATACGTTTTGGTTGTGTTATGACGGGTTAATACCAGCTAGGATGTTCTTATCAGTTAATTCCATAAACTAGTACCTTTGGTAAACTTTATTTGTATATGGGCCAGTCTAGTAAATTTGGACTTCGGCCCGTCACGATTCGCCTTTAGCTGTTAAGTGTTAAAATCTACACCCATGCCCCTGCCGGGACCTTCGAGCCGATGGCCTACCGCCGCAGACCGCTCTGCCGGCATAAACTAGTATCTCTTTATAAATTAGCGTTCTTGGGATTCGTGCCTGTATGTCCAGATGATCAAGTAACGTTTGATTTCTAATAAAATCTTAAGCTTGTTTTCCGTGGTGAAATTCTAGCCTATTATTATTTCTACCTGTAATCCTTAGATCTTTGAGTTTAATATTCATTTCTTGTACTTGATTACTAAAGAATATAATTCCTCTACCTGCTATATTTTTATATTTTCCAGGTACTACCACCATGAGCGAACCTATATGATTGCGCGAATATAACAAAGAATGCACTGGTTCATTCATTTTTGTTGTTCAATTCTGTGGATTGGGTTTCCAATAAAGTGTTATATTTTTCCCTACTGACTCAATTATTCAAGTTAATCTTGTATTAACTATTTGATTTCTTTCTTTTATATTCCTATTATCTTTTTTCTTTTTCCTTTTCGGAACTAAACTTTTGCTTTCTATCTTTATGTGCGCAATAGTCAGCCAAAGTTTATTAACAGTAAATTTATTTAGATTTTATTTACACGTTAATTCATACATAGTCACGGAACTAATCATAGATCGTAGCAAGTGGCAAAGCACGACACTGGTATGTTTTACGCCCCGTCTATTTTCTGAAAAAATTAAAATATACCTTAGGTCGTGTTAATAGGTTCCAAATTAATAACTGAATATTATCAAGATTTCATTAGACATGTGGGTTGTTTTTCAAGGAGTTATAAAACAGGGAAAACTCACTAATTGAGTGTGTAAGGTTTGAACGTACGTGCATTAAAAATGCATATGATCAGTGCGCGCTTGGTAAATGAGCATTATATATTGACGAGGAAGGTTGAAATCGAGAAACGAAGGAGTTCTTTTATGTGGGCTACGCCTTATAAGTTGTCTAAGGCATCTGTAATTTCTGTTCTAAAAATGTTTACACTGATAGTACATTTTCCTCAACCCGCGAGAAGAGGTGTGTAGCCTAGTTTAGTTTCTTAAATATAATTCGTGGGTTTTCTTAGCATATGAACCGGCTTTTTCACGGATATTAACGTTATGTGAATACAGTGGATTCTCCTAAATAACAGAAAATAACTTAACGTACATGGTGCGCCATGTTTTGTTCGTTGCAGTGTTGCCAAGGAATAAGAGAGAATATGGTGCTGAACCAACAAAAGCTATCACTTTTTTTAGGAATATAAGCGGCCTTTGAGAGGGATTGAGTCACCTAAAGTAATTTTATTACCCTAGTCATACTGCGTAATATCGCAGCAAAACATCTGGTGTGCAATATAAATCATTAAAAAATATTTTAGTAAGTCCACGGGGTCTACAATTAACACGTGCGTAAGTAACATATATTAAAAAAAGTATCCGACTCGCACTAATGTCTTATTATAACCTAAATATTTCATTATGGCAAATGCTTCAGCACGGAATATAATTACATTGAGACCTAATCTATACATAATAGGATAATCACTCTTTTCATGCCAGGCAGCTGCTATAACAAGGTGAGATTTTTACTTTCGCCTGTAAATAAGAAATGCAAACGTTCGTATCAATCACTGTATTTTGTACTACGTGAATA
This sequence comes from Lepisma saccharinum, assembly GCA_022664845.1. Lineage (NCBI taxonomy): Eukaryota > Metazoa > Arthropoda > Insecta > Zygentoma > Lepismatidae > Lepisma > Lepisma saccharinum. The sequence goes on along the minus strand of JAGDQP010004543.1, from coordinate 59,777 downwards.
TGCAGGGAAATATATATTTGCTGAGAGAACTACATAAAGGGCAAGGATATTTATAAACTAGATTTTCTGTGGTTGGTGGATCCAACCATGTCATCTTTACGATGTTTCGCTTGCGCTTCTGGTGGATTCTTGAAGCGTCATTTTAAACAGAACATTAGGAAAGTGTTTACTTTTGAATAGACTGATTGTAAACTTTTTATAAACTTTTGTATTTATGCCTCTTAATCATGTAGCAGTATTTGGATAAGTAAATGTAACTCCTAAAATTTTCACTCTCTGAAGACTACCTTGATCAATCAAACCTGAACCATCAGGACTAATAAAGTAAAACTGTATACATACGAAAAGTTCCCTTTAATAGTGTAAGTCACGTCAGGTGTAATGCTTATGGCTACAACCGTTTGGTTAAAATCGGCGACTTGTAGGGCGTTGTTTTCGCAAATGATAAACCCTACTATTAACATTTACTGTCGCGCTGAATATAGCTGCCAGCGATTTCAATACATTCAGCTACAGTCGGTAGCCAAATTTTGGCGAGAGTCTACACAGTAGTCCTGGGTGTGTATCGGTAGAAACGTACATGGTTGCGTCTAAACTTACACTAACATTACATTGAAAGCCGAATTTAGAAAAGGGTCCTTGATATTGTCGACAACTGGAAGAGAAGCGAATAATGATGTTCTTAACGATATTTGTCTTCCAACATCTATTACTGAATGATCCTACAAGGATATTAAATCTAAGTTGATCGTTTAATTTCACCTTCGTAATTCCGAAACAGTTGAAAGAACGAAATTTCACATAATTCGTGCCCATTCAACAATTTGTCAACAAGTTGAAAAGACAAGTCATCAACTGAGTATATGGTGAATATGTAAACAGAAGTTAAAGAGACCACTTTGTGTTAAGGGTATATGAAGAGGCAGTGAGAAAGCGACTCTTGACTGAATAAAAGTTAACAACATTTGAAAAGAATATCGAGATAGCTACTATTGCAGAACAAGTAAGAAAGGATGTTCAGATGATTTCTACCACCAAAAGGAAGAGAAAAAGCAATAATAATAAAATGACTCCACAAACAGGCTCAACTAAGATTTTCCCAAAATGTTGCTACCAGCACCCGTAAGACAAGTGCAGGGCACATATGCTGAATGCCGAGTATGTTTTCACAGCAACGGTCGCTATTGACCACATAAAAAATGTGCATACAGTGATCGATTCTTCATTCAACAGTCCACCGCAAACCCAGAAAACTGATTTGTCTGAAGAATTTTAGTAGGTAGTTTTAGTATAATGTAAAATGTATGGAGATTATGCCAGCAGAAGTTTTATATGCTTTGACTTTTTAAATCAATATGCATCTTATCGCCACGTAGAAAAAATCTTAAAGAACAATCCAATTATAAAATTTTCTCCTAATTCAGTCCACAGAATCACATGCGTCACATAAGCAGAAACTTTGGAATCAATTAAAACCTGAATACAGTTAATAGCAATATTTTAGCTTCATCACAAATCATTCTGTAGAAACATTTTTAAAATTGTAATTGTACTGATTACACTAAATGGCTGAAAACTTGGCAACATTGTAAGTGCATCAGGCACGTAAAATGATTGACATATGGATCGAAGATAAGGACTGAGCACAAGTAAAAAATTATGTTAGAGTTTCATAATTTCCTTTAACTATTTTTTCAGTATCTGATTTAAAATTAAGACTGATATATCTCATGCTGGGGGATAGTTTCTTCCATAGACGAATACTGGTGAGTACGAACGGTTAAAGATGATGCTGTCAGTGTTTTGTGACCTCCTTCACGCACGTTGCAGCAGAATGTTATCTAAATATACTGCTGTACTTTTTCCCTCTATAAATCACTTCTTACAAGGTAACCAAAAAAGTTCTTGCTGTTTTAGCGTAGTACGGAAAAACGTGATTACTGATATGGAAATAAGTGCCTCAGGTGCTGAAAAACCGATCGCGGTGGAAGTGGGAGCACCTGAGGAAGTGGGGGAACCGTGATCAAGACATGCGCTTTGCACATTCTCAGCAGTCATAGTTCGAGTAGTGGCGAAGACAAATGCAGGTGTCGAAGCAACTCGTTCGCAGTTGTATGCTTTAAGGTGGACTTGTCCGCAGTCGAATAAAGTCGCCGAATACGTCAAGTCTTTGGGGACAATGCTGCGAATGGACGCACCTCTAAGCACTGGTTCCAAAAAGTCAGGTCGACAGGCTTGTCCCTATGTGATGAACCCCGCAGTGGGAGCCCAGACACTCAGAATGACGAGGACTTAAGGGTGTCATAGAGCAGAACAGCAGCCAAACGTGTGGTGAGCTTGTCGAACGCTTCCAGGTTTCACTTGCACCGTACAGGAAAGGCGTACGAGTTGAGCAAGTGGGTACTCGACACACTGTCGGAAACCAAGAAGAATCAACGAGTGACAGCAACCTGTTTGCCGTTGCCTTCTCGGCTCCGCAACACACCCAATATTCCATCGAGTGCTCACCAGTGACGAAAAATAGATTCTGTATGAAACTCCCAAGCGTGCCAGACATTGGTTGTCACCGCTGGACCTGTGCCTCACACCACAAGAACATATCTACACCCACGTAAGATCATGCTCTGCAACTGGTGTATTAGTCGCCAAGTGGTGCACTACGAGCTGCTGCCATCGGACCACACCATCACTGCGGATCTGTACCCGCAGCGGTTAGAACGTGAGCAACAGGCACTGCAACGAACAGAGCCAGCATTGGTGAATCGCAAGGGTGTACAGTTCCTTGCAGACAATACCAGGCCGCGTGTGGCCAGGGATACACACAGCGACTTGGCTGGGAGACATTGTGCCATTCACCGTACTCCCTGGACCTTGCGCCCACTTTTCCATTCCCTGAATAATCACCTTTGTGGTAAATCCCTCGCCAATGAGGCAGACTTGTGGCATGCACTCACGGCATTCTTTGCTTTCAAGCACCCCCTTTATCAATTTTTGCCGCCAGGTCATTACGCAGCTGCAGGAACGTAGGAAAAGGTTCTGGATGTCGATGGGGATTACTTTGAGGACTAACGGTACGTGGTACTTTCTGTAGATCTTTTTTGTTTCTATCGAAACTGAAAGAACTTTTTGGTTACCTTATACAAGCAGATTAACAACGAATATTTCTTAAAATTTGTGATATTTTTTTCCCAACAAGCCTTCGGGTTACGCTGGAAAATTCACCCAATGGTTTAGCAGATCTGTTTCCAAAGTACAATAATGGAAGCCTAGTACCAGCCCTCGTAGTTGCATTTAAAAAAAACATTATCATCTTTCAATATTTTCTGTATTTTATCAAAAAAAACATTTTCGTAACACAAAGTAAGAACGCACAATTTGCATTGCTCTTTTACAGAAACGATGCATTTTGCATCGACATTACTCAGTATTACACAAAATTTGCACAGCACTGCACAAAATTTGCAGACATGTTCTTACAGAAAGAAAAAAAAACAACAGATTTTAGTGTAAACCCATAAAACGAGTTAAAATCTGTCCACTTTATCTCCCCTCAAACTTTATGGGAAGCAGAGTTATGGCTAAAACAGCACCTTTGCAGTACGTATTGTTCACCAATACACCTATTTTCTCGTTTTAAAATTTCAACATGATGAAAATAGCTCTATAATAAATATCATTATAGTTAATGATTCACAATTTCTTTGTTAATTTCAAAATATATATACACTGTTTACAAAGTAGTTGTATGAAAAAGACGACAAAAGTAACAAACTACTCCAGTATGAAATATTCAGGTGCCTGCAACACACAGGAAACACAAACACACACACACACACGCGCGCACACATACGCGTGTGCAAATACACACGCATATATCACTTCCTTTTTTAACTTTGAAACAATTTGTATTTCCATTAAAGTTCACAGTTATTCTTCAGGGAACACTTATACACTTCGTGAGCACAGCAACAGTCACGTTTGCTCGTAGTCATAGAGTCACACATATTTGTGCAATATTATGCATCAAATTCATTCGGTAAAAAAAATCTATTATATGCCTTCAATCAGGTCTCTATTTGGAAGAATTGGAAAGCAGCAACTGATTTTCACGTTCCGAAGGAATGTGTACAAGTAAATTCAGGTCAGTAATTAACAGTTGCTTTCGGTGGAATGATATTTTTGCATTTTATTAGAACGTTAAAATCGTCGATGTCTTTAAACGACAATGTCCCAAAGAAATTGTGTGTTCATAACACTAACGTTTTCCATGCTCCAAACTGACTCACACACAAACGAGATTTCCTTGACTGGCATCTTCAATCTTGCACAATCACCATTCCTTGAGTTCACTTTTCTACCTAACCCACATTCACTTTGAACAATCAGTAGAATTCAAATCACCACAAGTAGAAATCTTCTGAGTTTCCTTTTAAAAACCCATTTGTGGTCCATTAACACCAGGATGAAGATACTGACACCCTTCACCATGCCGACAATATCCATTTTGGAAATATCCACACACCTGTCTTTGATTCCCTCCTCTAGACCTCTGCTGACCTGGAAGAAACGAAAAAAATGGAACTATTTAATAAGTAGCTTATGAGTAGGTATGATACGCGAGAAGGTTATCAATTAGAAAATTACGTGCATATGGAACCTACAGTTCCTCCGTGTGAAAAATATCTAACACAGATACAACCAAGTACAACTTTCTTGAGTTTTCTATTATTTATATGTTAATTTTATTCTAAACTGGTCATAGTATTGTCTGAAACATAAAATACTTTTAAGCATAAAAACATTTTTTTTTCAACATAGAAGAACTGGAGGTTCAGTAATTTTCTATTTAATACGTAATCAATTTATTTACAACAGATATAAATATATATAACAAAAATTAATATATATATTGAACACAAAATCACAGAAAAAACTACTGGTTTTCGGAAACATGGTTTGATGTGTTTTCACCAGGGAAAACAGAATTTTTGAAAAGATAAAACTATGATCGTGAAGATATCAAACACCACCACTATAAACCCAGCTTCCCTTGCCCAGAGGGTACTGTTGCAAACTTCGTATCGGCACTGGGGAGACAAGCAAACTATTCTGACAGAGGTTTTCCAGGGGATACCTCAGATTCACCAGGAATTCCTGATGATACATAAACTAAGGCTTTGTTGTAATCTTTCACATCCTTGCTTCCAGAAGAAAGCTCACCGAGGAACGCCACCCTGAGAAATGTGATAGGCTTAGGAACAGCTGCTTGTCTTGCCCATACAGAACAAATTAAAAATATTAAACGATCATTATAAGGTTGGCATATTCACAATTCCTATCACATCATTGATGAGAACTGCATATGGCTACATAGCATTAATTCCAAAACACGTAAGAAATAATATTGCTCCTCATTGTTATTTTCTCATTATATGCTAGCTTTAGCGCTTACGACAGCCGTTTCAACAGAATGTTCCAAGATGACTGATAAAAATGAAGCCAATGTTTTAAGTTATAATGCTTTACTTATATGCTTTGTGCGGATAATTATGACGCAATAATTTCATACTTGATTCAAATTAGTTGATCCGCATTATAATACGAGCAAAATACGAGGGTCATACCGAAAGTAACGCCTGTTGATTACTATATCAGAAAGTATTAATCTAAATTAAACTCCTTTTTAGTAGCGTATAGAGTGACTATTCGTGCATGTTTTAACCAATTTTCGTTATTGCAGGTTTTGCTGAACCATAGATGTGAAGCATAAACGAAGGGCTATCATCGAGTTTCTGACAACATAGGGATGTACTGCCGTTAACATCCATGAAAGACTAAAAAAAGTTTACGGTAAAGAGACAGTTGACGTGAGTTATGTTCGAACATGGGTCAACAAGTTTAAGTGGGGATAAACTAGTGTTGAGGACAAACCTCAAAGTGGAAGACCAATGACAGCTGTAACAGAAGAAAGAAGAAGTGAATGGCCTGATTAAGGGGTAGGGGGTGTCGTCGTCGTCTCACTGTCGCAGAGATGTCATCGGAACTCTCGCGATAGAAATGCTGTCCAGAACGATCAAAGAACTGGGATACCGAAAGTTGTGTTCATCATCAATTAACAGCCGACTTGAAGCAAAGGAGACAGGAAGTATGCATGGATTTACTGGAACATTTTGATACCCACAAGGATACTTTTTTTTAACAAGTTTTTCACCGGTGGAGTGGAAGCTGCGATCAGATGCTTGGTGAGAAAGTGCCCAAAATCATGTTTCCAAAGTAGCTTCGACAAGTGGGTTGAATGGTGGCAAAAATGAACGGTCACGAAAACCGGCATTAACGGTGAGGAGGAGCCGAGATGCTGACCACATCTCACCTCTACGGCATGAGTGCCAAAGCCGGCTGGTAGGCATGGGCCCTTAATGGGCTGTCGTGCCACGTTTTTTTTACTATTATTACAGAAGTTATGGCCTAACAGGTATTACTTTAGGTATTTAAAATTATATATATATATATATATATACCAATGGACAAATTGAAGAAATAACGTAAGACGCTGCATAATATCCGAACCTTATTCTCTGACTTACTACCAAACGTTATGAAAGTCTTTCTAAAATTTATTTGAGAACAGTAAAACCAAAAGAAAAACGTTTTAATAGTGTATTTGAGAACAGTAAAACCAAAAGAAAAACGTTTTAATAGTGTATTTTAAAACATTCTTTGATTAAATTTGGGAAGATCTCAATTAGATGTTGATACAATTCTATTAGAATTTCTGCTTGTTTCTCTTATTTCATTTATGCTAGCCAGCACTCCCAATTGTATGTAATTCCAAAAGTTTCGGGTTTTTTGTTGGCCACTAATGGGAAGTTTCTAGTTAATCCAACATCTAACAGATACGACTACTTACATGAATACACAGATCTGCGAATGACAAAGTTGCGCGATAGAAAGCATTAAAAGTCAGGGCGCATTGAACTTGAATTTCATGACATAATTTGTTTTCCCAAGGCAAAGGAAACAGTGCATAATAAAATAAGAAATATATATTGCTCATAAAGTCACATACACCTGTAAAAATTATCGATTTTTCCATGTCAAGCCAATAAGGTACAGCTCAATTGTTGTTCGACTGCGGTCGATGAGTTTCAATGGGTTTTCAAAAACACAAAAATCATTTTGAAAAACGAAGTTTTTCAAAATAATAGTCTCAAATCAAACCTTCTAATATGCCGTTTACAGCAGCGAAAATCCTTACATGCATCATCTGGTCTTAATTTTTGGCAGCGACTTATTTTTCACACATTTTAATAGCTTTCTTTCCACCTCATTGTGCTCGAAAGTTGATGTAATTTGAGCAGTCGGCCTTGTCTTTCACCAATTTTGATGACTGTATCATCTAAAACCGGCACATAAATACGCCGTGGTATAACAGCTACTTTGGAAAACTGAACTCTCTGAAACCACATACGGCACGATTAACTCTACTGTAAGGAATACTTAAGTTTCACACACACAAGCTAAAAATGATTGATTTTCCTTCGACTGTAATTAGTACCTAGTAACTGTCACCTCATCTCCAATTTCTTCTGTAAGATCGAGTATTTAGAGATGTGAAATAACAATAAAGCATTGCAGATCTAAAAGGACAGATATCGGAAATTTTTCGCAATTTTCTTTCGAAGCATGTTTTATGGAACTCGGTGTACAATATATTAATAAAATATTAAGTTTTACAATAAATTTGTTATTTCACACGAAATATCTCTTAAAGCTAGAATACCAGAATGATAATCTTCTTCGAGTAGAGAAACGAAAATTATTCTGCATTTTGTTCCGCAATTGTTGAAAGAATAATGTCACATGTCCTTGTATAATTTTCGGATTTTGTACAACCTTTGACATCGACCAAATCTGCCAATGTGATCGACTAGCTGCCAATTTCAGCAGCTATTCGTGATTTTTATGAAGTGTAGGTCTTGTATTTCCTGCAACCCACCATATGCAAATCAAGTCCCTCGCTCCTCATATTCCCATGTGTATATTATATATTTAGGTTGTTATATTTATCTGTCCTAGCTTCTAACGTTGAGTAGTTACGACCATTAACTTCGCAATGGAGAAGAGGTGGGTTCGAGTGCAACTCACGCGGACTATTCTGATGAATTCAATGTTTTCCTCAGTCCCTGGCTGCTACCCCCCCCCCCCCCCTGAAATGAGATCGCCGAGGTTCGTCATCCTTCTGACATAGAAAGGACTTAGCCTACAGCAACTAGCTCAGCCATAGTAAATAAATTACATAAAAATCATATCTCACGGGTCCGTTCACGGTTTTTCTCGAGGGGATCAATGTACGGTTTACGGATACTCTGATATAGGACATGGAGAAAATTATTACCTACACAAATCTGAAATTTTAAACATACGTGTTGGTGGTTGTGCAAAAGGGTTTGAAACATACTCCAGATTTGTTAAGTTATCTGACATCTAAGACAGGAAGAAAGAAAATTCTCCGACACTAACTGATATTTAATTTCATGTTACTTGAAAAAGTCGCATTTGTGAATCTCAGAGTTACAGAGTCCGTGTGTTAGCATTCTCAACGTCAACAAATCAGTTAGAAAAAAGGTCAGACAAATTAAACAAAAATAAATAAAAGTATGTATATGTGTACTATCGATAACTGAACATAAATGTAACATCTACCCAGCCCACTGGTTCAGTGATTAAGCTCGTGGATTTTGGATCGGCAATGAGGAGGCATGGTTCGAGCTAAATTGCCACATCCTAACTGAAGTTTTCCACGATTTCCCTCACTCACATCAGGCGAATGGCAGGATGGTACCTCAGTTAAGGACCTGGCCGCTACCTACTCCATCGCTTCCCTTGAAGAATTATCTTACAGAGACATTAGTTCTCATACGTGACGGACAAAGGCCGACGTTACATGTTCAACCCATAAACGATTTTTTTCTTATAAAAGAAAATAAAAAGTGACATCGTTAGAAGGAGAAAATTGCAAGAAAAGCGTCACAATTCAAAATGTTTTCAATTTTCGTTTTGTTTTGGCTCAAAAGCATTAGAGATCCATTCTCCTTCTTTGACAAAAATCCCACACGTCTATTTACACCGGTGGCCGGTAGATAGCATAAGAGTTAGACTGATTTTGTACATAGCTCCTTAACTCAGACGTCACTTGTTTTTCTTCTTCTGTAAAATTATACATTTTTGAGTTGTGACACTTTTCTTGCAAACGTGCGACTTCATGTTATTCTTTCGTGACTTATATTTTACTTTCGTATTAATTGGGGAGGTCAAACGCACCCTTGCCCTCCACTGAGGGTTCCCACGATCTCAAACTTACACCCTTCCAGATATAACGCAATATGAGAGCCTCCTGCGTAGCCTAATCGGTAGCCTCAACTTCAGTGCGAGCGGTCCCAGGTTCGATTCCCGGTGGGGGCTCGAACTTTCGGAATTGACCCAGCATCGTGAGGACAATTGGGGAGCTGTGAATAAAAGACAGTGGCGATCACAGTCGAGAGCTTCGGATTCTCCTATCCCAACATGTTTGGTCAGCGTGGGATTAGTAGACAAACTCCTCCCTCCGGGAGAGGCCTCATTCAGTAGTGTATTGAATATGGCTGTGAATTATTATACTATAATATGACAATTATTAATTGCATTCAGTGGTTACAGTAAAATTTGTATATAATCATTAATTCCAATACTACTAGTCAGCACGTTCCAAAATTCGGAACTAAGAGTTCATTTATTTGCCAGTGGACCATTAGTGTTATTCAAATGTATCTCACTTCCTCTAACACAGCATTCATACGACAGAGCCTCGATTTCTAGAGAAGTTTTGGTCTGTGTTTCTATAGTTCAGGCGAAGAACAACATGACAAGACACTTGCTCAGACTTCAGTGTTGCCACACACGTACATAAATTGTCCAGAAGCATGCAATCATAACTTCCTTCTGATTATGAAGATTAATTACTAAATATATTCTTTAAGGTTGTAGGAAACTCCTCCGAACCTACATGAACAAAGTATCTCTGGTATATTCCTGCCTTTTTGTACGTACACACCACTAGATTTGAACAGGATTACCAGGGATTTTCTATTTTCATTTTCCCTGACTTTTCCAGGTTTTCCAGCTCTGTAGAGCACATTTTCCAGGTTGAATTTCTTGTGTATATTTTAGCTTCTAAGATTAGGAAATCTTTGTTAGCTAAAAGTTGTATTAAAAAAAAGGCCCACCACAACATCCACCCTCTGCCTTTCTGTGTATTTTTATGACAATTATTCAATTATTTATTTACTCGAAAACACATGAACAAATCTGAAAGAAGAAAAATCACACTGGCCTATTGTGATTACCAAAACGTGCCTCCACGTTATCCACATTCGATGAATTGGACCAAGGTACATACAACACTATCGAATATCCGTAGAAAACAAACATCTTAAAAAGCTGTTAGAGATCAAACTGCGACAAACTTATGGTCAAAAATGACCTAGTGATACAGAAGTGGCTATCACGATCATCTCTTATGCACGTAGACACAAGCTGAACCGCGTAGAGATCAATCACATGAAGTGGTTCAGAATCCAACCAACCAGACAACTATATGGCCTGTCCTTCCAAGCCCATCAAACAGTTGAAGATGTCAACAGCAATAAAACAACAACTACTATTAAAAAAAAAAAAATACTTATAACAACCAAACAAATGAAGTGCAAATTGTGTATACATACATACACAACAATGTCAACGAACTATTACTATTATTATTACAAATAATAATAATAATAATCGCAGCACAACAGCTCTACAAAGTCTGCACCAAAAATCAGGCCAAAACAAACACAAAATACTGTCCCCAACTCGTGATTTGTATGGTTTGAAATAATAATTTCAAATATATATTTATAACTAAGGACCGCAGGTGAAAGAATCCCAACACAGGAAGCATATTCTCATACTTGATAGACAATGCGCCTTATCAAAAAGGATGCAAATATGCACGTATACCCACCAGAGGTAGTAGTGCTTCGCCGCATAAATAAGTCCCAAACAGAGGAAATTTCAGTGATGGCTCCCAGAGTTCGGGCTTCAAGTCTCGCTTCCAGACTAAATACAAGTAATTCTAACACACAAAGTTCTAAAACTTAAGCCGGCAAGCATCAAACAAACATGAAATTTGATAGAAAGTTTTTTTAACTTCCTTGATATAAGCTCCCTTTATTATCTACCCAATCTTCCCCCTCCTTCACTCATAACAATCAACTGGAGACTGAGAGTATTCACAGGATAGGATGTTAGCATTAATATTGTCACTAAGTTCACAAAAAGTAAGACTACAACCAAGTTCAGTTGGTCGCCTTAAGTTCTTCGAGTCCTTCATGCTAGGGAGTTTAGTCGCGAAAGAAAAGTATATTAACAATGCTCTGCATGGTCAAAAGCAGAGAAGTAAAATGAATACCGTTATTGATTTTTTGTACTATTCCAGGTACAGGTAAGGCAACCCTGTTTGAATTATCTTAAAATTAAACGTATGTTTGTGCTTTCCGAATAAAAAAATCTACATCTACAACATTGGATCAATCTTAGCCATACTTTACATGGTTTCTTATACTGTAGAACTGCGAAAGTAACATAAGCATATGAAAATTTTAATGTGAGTACAGTTTTCGTGGTATAGAGACTTAATTATACTCATATTCGCGCATCGTGATTACAGTTGAACAGCTTCAAACAAAATTGAAATAATAACAGAGGCCATCACTATTTTTGTCACACTAACACTTTAAGGATCAGTTCTACAATCGACCGCTAACCTTCTAGTCAGCGTTAAGTTGAGGCAAACTCATTTTGCGTAATCTCATTGACCAAAATCAGACTTGGCCACAACTTAGCGCTGACTAGAAGTTTAGCGGACGATTGTAGAACTGACCCTAAGTAGCTTATCGTCTCCGTGACAACGAGACTCAATTATAAAAGGAATATTTGGGCAACACATATGAAATGATTCAACCAACTCCAACTTTTCATGGCAATAAAATGCATTATTCTCACGGTTTTAGGTATATTAAAGTTGTAAAAATGTTAGTATTGTTACTAAACGTCGCGGACCAGTAGTAGTAGTAGAATAGTTAATACTACTCGTAATAGGCTGTGTAGTATTCATTAGTTTTTTGAAGCACTTTAGTTAATATTACTATAAACAATAAGTATATTTCTAGTTATCATATTTTAGTATGATTCATGCATTACCACAATTATCCTTATTACACTCGTTCGTGTAATAGTGACAGTATGAATTTATTAAATTGAATTGTTGTTACAGACTGGCCTAATATGTTGTTACAGTTTAGTTCTATCAGAATGTTTTGATTCTAAAATAGCATCAGTAAATCCACGGACGGAAGCTAACTTATCTGTACACTTTAGAATGTTAATTTCTGAGATTAAAAGTATTAATTTACAGCCGACATCTTTAAACTAACATAACTCTTAAACAATAATGTAAAATAAATAATCTTCATAAATTAATCTACGAAGTTCTTAAATATATATATCTTTCATTCTACTTTAATATTAATTTTCACTTAAACAAGCTGAAAATAATAAACACACTGTTGAAATAAATTCCAAATTTATTATAATTTTAAATATTTTCTTACTTAAAAACAATGGTACGTGTACAATGAGTTATCTTCCATCTTGTTAAGATTATCTTTAAAACAACAAATTTAATTTACATCCTCCACTGGTGATACCTCTCTTACCTCTCTGCCAATTGCCTCGTCCTCTGGGACCACCTCCTCCTCCTCCACCACCACCTCCTCCGCCTCCTCTAAACCAAGGTCCACCTGGGCCACCAGGACCTCTTGGACCTGGCCCGCCTTGAGGTCCACCACGTCCTCTAAGCCTTTGCGGACCCAAATTTCCTCGACTTCTGTTGTTCCCTCGGAAGCCCATCATTGCAGGTCGTGGTGGAACAGGCATCAAAGCCGGGAAGCCCGGAGGATTCGGAAGAAGACCCATCTCATTGTCACAAAATTCCTCTTCACCACCTTCCATAAAGGGCATGCCATATTCGTCGTAGGGAGCTTCGAAATTTCCCTCGAAACCACCAACTTCAGGAGGAGGAGGAAATTCTGCTATTGGTGAAGGCGGTGGCATATTCTGCATGGGATGTGGACCAGGAAAATATTCCATTTGAACTTGCATATCCGACAGAATCTTTCCATCTCCAGTCTGCAAGAAATATATAGTTTTAATTAATCACTCGTTTCATTTTCAATTTCAAATAATACAAAACCAAACTTGTTAACTTACAGAGGGTTTATTTAGATTAGCATTAAACAATCTAACGGATTATTCCAAAGACGAAAGAAGAAAAAGAAACTATTATAATCACGGGTTAAAATTAGCTTCGGTTTTGAAGCGGGTCAAACTTCCAGGTCAAAATCAACTTCTTACAATGCTATATAAAATGAATGTTTCGATAAATCATAAATGATAAATTAAAGTACAAGAATGGTGCTGGGAGTCAATTTATATCAATAGGGTAGATATTAGAAGCTAAAATGCAACTCACTGAGTTGATAATGTTAGCATCTAGTATGTATACATTTTTTTCAAATGGCGTTACGACGAATTATTAAATATTTGGTATACCCTAGTTACGATAATCCTCGTATACGACGAACAGAATGCACAGTTGTAAACTGGATAATTTACGAGCTAAAGTGTTCAAAATGCTTATTTTAATAATCTAACCTAAGCTCTACTACTATGCACAGTTTACAACTATGTATTCTGTACTTTACGTAAGATGTTATCATCACTATCACTAGATACCGCATATCTAATAAACCGAAGTAAAGCCATTTGAAAAAGCTTTATATCGGGCTGGTAACACTGTCAACTCAATTACATTTTAGCTTCTACTATCTACCCATACAAATCAACTCTTCAAAACGTAATTTACATTAATATATAATTTGTGATTTGTCGGGACATATTGTTAAGATTTAAAAAGTAGACTTTGGACTAAAAGTTGGATAATCTTTACCTTGAAAACGATGCGGATTTTGCCCAATATTTCTATTCCCGTTGGGACTACACGCCTACCATATTTTACACCAATTTCAATAGACCCTGTATAGGTGAATACGAACAGAATAAACTGATATTATCTATTGACGAACCACAAATCGACCGTACATTCAGGGTTAGGCACAGGCAAGTAGGTCAGAAAAGGAGACTTTGTAGACTAAAATGTTGAAAAAACGGAGACAAAAAAATAGTGAAAAAGCTACTAAAACAGACTATCTGACGTGAAACCAGTATCCATAATTTTTATTACCAGTGAGTGTAAAAGATTACATTTGTGTGGGTGTGTTAAAATCCCCTACCAAAGGGCCTGTTAAGTCCAGAATTGAACAGAACTTATATTAAAGTTGTGATAATATAACAATATTATTTATAAATTTTGTGAGCTATTTTGAATGAACATACAGAAAGAATGACATATTACAAAAAACACAAACTCTCACTTCAGTAACAGTTCAGAGCTTTGTTAATAAAGGAGAAATTAAAATGTATGTTCAATTCTGGACCTGGATGGAGTATGGCAAATACATTTATTACTTTGACAATGTACATAAAATTTCAGAAACTACACAAAATTTAAGAAGTTATACAAAATGTAATTTACATTCACTGTTTTTTTTTATCCTTCTCTCGCGAAGGGGAAGTTTTAGAAACAAATAGCGATGAATAGCCAGATTGAAGTAAAGCGGAAAGCGGGAAAGAGTCTCACAGTCGGGGCAATGTGAATTCTGAAATACTTTATGTAAAACCTATTTATTCGGATACAGCTGTCAATGTCTATAGTAACACTTCCAAAGTAAAGATCTTTTGTTGCGTCAGGAAAAACTTAATTCAGGGCGTTTTGCTGAAGCTCGGCGCTACAAACTTTAATGATTGAAATATAGAAAAATAGAAGAGGACTTCACCCTAGATTTGTCCCACGAAAGTAGAAAGACACATGAAGAAAGAAACACAGAAAGGTCTCCACTCAACCACCCTATTGCGGAGACAAAAAACCTGCCAAAAAGATATGATACCAAAAAAGGGGAAATAATTACATTCTGAAACACATTACTTTTATCACTGGACATAGAAAAAAATAGGAATGTACAAATACTGACATTCTAAAAAAAAAAAGAGAGAGAGAGAGAGAGAGAGAGAGAAAGAGACAAAATCCTCAAAAAAAGAGACTTTTAGAGACAAGCTCAAGAAAAAGAGACTAAAAGCTAGAAAAGAGACTAGCGCCTATCCCTATACATTAGACTTTTGAAGGTAAAATTTAAATACGAAAGGAATACCTGTTCTTTTCGACACGAAAATTTCAATAGTGCTTTGTGTATGTTCAGTGACATGAGAGAATTATTTCTATCTATTGATATTCCCCTCCCCTCTATTTAAATTTTACTTATATTTGCCTATCCGGCTTTCCCAGTATTACTAGATTATAATATTATTTCTGGCATAGTTGTGTCTAACGCTATGGAAATATTAATACGCTGCGTAAACTTTAAGGGTGTGGCTACCTATCCTCCGTCGTTTTAGTTACGGTTGCGGATTTCATATGGAACTGAGGAGAAACACAGATTCGAATTCTACTATCGGCCATCCCGATTGAAATTTACCAGAGGTTTCCTCAGTTTCACAGGGATGGTACATGCACGAAGGCCCTTGCCGCTACCTTTCTCATGCTTATCCCGTGAACAGTGTAAAATATTAACGAAACAAGCTGAAGCCTAGCTGGTGCAAAGAACATAAAAAAATAATGGTCATGGTTGTGGGTCGCGACAGCCAATGAAAATATTAATGAATGTAACTATATTAGGGTTCAGTTTTACACATCTTACAAGCGTAATTTTAAAATTTTTGTATGATTATTGTTGTAATTGTTTTATTGCTGTCCAAGCGAGTTTTTCACTGCATTCACAGCACGAAAAAAAAAAAAAAAAGTTTTCATATTAACATGCTTATAATCATATGATACGTACGAGCACTTTTCGTTTCTTATATGGACTGGTGTTATTTCTTTTTGTGGTCCTAAGTAGGCATTTATCTTTATCCCTAGTATGTCGCCTTACATTTACACATGGATTTGTCTGGTATCCTTTAGACAACATTATGTAGCTCTCTGAACTGAACATAAAACTCAAACAGTCTAGAAATAAATACTCATCAAATATTACCATTAGAAAGAACTATAATAAGAAATAAACGTACTCTCCAATCTCCTCCGCCACCATGAAGCTGCATAGGCCTCGGCTGCGGTGGAGGCATCGCGGGAGTGCCAATGGTGGTGAGAAGACTTGTAAGTGCTTGAGGTAGCGGTGGCTCAGAAGCAGCTGTAGTCGTTGTTTTAGGATCTGGCCATGGAGTGGTGTGGAAATCATTCACGCTGTCAGTATTGCCTGTGACGTCATCTAAAGGAATGTGTACGGGATCCGACGGTGTATGGTTCTCCGGATCGGGCTCGGCGGGCGTATCTGGAATCCTAAAAATACAAATGTAAGCGTTAACAAGCGAATGTGGAAAATCTAAACAACACAGTTCTATACCAACAACACACGTATATTTATTTACTAATAACCTTTTCAATTCAACTGATATTAAACAAGAAAGCACAATTACAGTATTTACAAAATTTTACTTGAATAATTCCTTGTAAACATGCGATATATGTATATACACCGATTACAGATTTTCCTTTTAGTTTAATACATAAAGTAATAGCTCTTGTAAATTATGTGATAATAATACAAATATACAGGAATGCTATGTTGCAATAGTTTCTATAGCTGCGCATATCTCATTATCAAAGACTTTACAATAATAGTAATCTTAACCAGGTACATCAGTTCGTGATACTACTATAGAGTTGGTTCTTAACGTCTCATTCAAAGTTTTGCGTTAATAACATAAATGCGCCGTGTGTGTGTCTGCCACGCAAAATTTCGTTTTCTTCAGGTTTTGAGACGAAGTGAAGCGGAATCTTTCGCTCTGCCATTATTTGTAAGTATATTTAGTTTTCAAATATTTAAAAAAAAAATGTAGTATGAGATGTAGTGTTTAATTTAAAAAGAAAGTGATTTTTCAAACTAAAAAATTGTGTTCCCGAATTTTCTCAAATTTCTTGGCAAACAATTGTTTCGGTGTTGTTTTAATCTTCTTCGAGAACCCTTGTTTGAACATGAATTACAGGGTTTAACCATAATTTTATGTTTTTTACATAGTAAGCATTGCTATAAATTGACTCCCGATTTATTTTAATACAAGGAAAGAGTCTTAACAATTCACATCAAAATCAATTTTTATTAATTGTGTGGAAGAACAGCGTATGGAGTAAAATCGGAGGATAAGTCTCTATTTTCTAAAAGTTAACTATTTTATTCATATATGTATATAATTGGCATTATTGCAAATTCAGACATGTTAGCCTGGCCTAATACACCTATACATAAATTGAACAAACGTTTAGTTCAAGAAAAAGCCTTGAAAGAAAAACAAACATATCCATATAAAGGTGATTCTTTTTTTTTTTACTTCTGAGCATAAATCTCGTACAAATGTATCCTGTCTCCTATAATTCTTGTCCATAGAGGAAGGAATATGCCTTAGTCATATTTCAATCCACCTTCCCAACATTCGCTGTATGTGACCGAGGGAAATCAGATAAAAATCTCTGCAGAATGCCCCGTTCCATAGTTCCAAACTAGGATTGCCCCATGATGAGGCAAGCAATGGAATCTTCAGACGTTGTAAAGGCCAGAAATGATTTTTTCAAAAATGCAAAACTGTGAGTAAAGAATCTTCTTGACTGGATTTTGAATATTTCCAAAAATTTTCATCAAGAATCACCATAGAATCTACTAATTTTGTGACTTGAAATTCCCTGAGTTTTCCAGGTTTTCCAAATTCCCTGAGTTCTTAGCATAGTGGAACATGTAAATAATACCCAATGACATTTTTCTTAATCCCATCATCGCCCTAGTCCAAGCATCTTATACATTATTGGTATTTCACAAGTGAAAAAAATGACAATTTCTTTAAAACTGAAGATTTTAACACATTGAAAATATCCAACCAGCAGTGGGAATCGGACCCACAACCTCCGCTTTGCCGGGGAAGTGCTCTTATCAACTGTGGAAAGGTCCCCACCACACAAATTTCCCTGATTTTCCCTCATAAATTATAGATTTCCCCGAGTTTACCAGATTTATAAAATTCCCTAAGTATTCCACGTTTTTAGACACCTTGATCCCCTTGATGGAACAAGTGTTTGAATCTGTCGTAAGGAAAGAATTAGCACTACTGTTGCATGACCTGATACGCACAAGAGGAGTTTCTGTTCACATATTTGTGTTTGACTGATTCAATGTATTACACTTTCGTCAAAGTATTCGGCGCGGAAGGCACACCTCCATGACCATGCACTGTATCCTTGCAATGCCAATAACCAAGAGGAAATTTCAGGTCTCATGGGGAGTGATTTTTACACTCATTCAACAAAAGTTTTATACGGGGTCATTAATAACTTATTGCCGTTCTTTAGGACATCATAACAGATACTTTAGCATTTTTGCTAAAAGGACATGATGTTCTTCCGCAAAATTGAAATCTTCAGCATTTTGCGGAAAAGAAAAAAAGCTAGGGCAGAATAAAGATAAATTCAATTAAGAATTTATGTCTTTTATGTATCTCAAGCTCAGACCAGGAGAGGGTGGGGGAAAGTATGTTGGAAGGTAGTCGGACATGCGTAGTTTTAGGTACCATCGCGGCATTTGCCTGATGTGAGTTGGAAAGCTTCAGTCAGGATGGGGGTCGCTGGGATCGTTCCCAGGACCTTCCGATTGTTAAGTCAACGCTCTACTTACTGAGCTACGGCCATTGGCCACTTAGTCCACTTCCCTTGCTTTGGACCCTTGTCATGCAACCTTTCAAATATATTAGTACAGTAAAGTGAAAGTACTTTGAAAATCGATGAGAAAATCATTCACAATGCAATATAGTAGTTAAGGTCAGATACAATGTAACATATGAAATTTATAATTTAATTTTGGTCCTTTGAGAAAAGGTTAATGTCAAATTAACCCGCCATTGCCGTATTTTTTACACTGAAAATATATATATATATATATTAAAGTGCACACTGTACTTTGTGTAACACAACATCTTTTGCAAATATAAACGTGGGTAACCAAGAAAATGTTAACATGTACACTTGTAACTTTTACCGTGTGCAATATAATATCAAAGGACTTAAATAATATGAATGTATAGAAAGTAATGTCTAAAGTGGTTTTATCATAAAAAATAATTTTTGGGAAGTGGGTCGATTTTGGGGCTACTTTAAACATTGGAACATGTTTGAACAAACATGAAATTAAGCTAATTTTTCGTTTCAATTTGTCTATTTAATTGGCAATGAGCCCCGTCAATAATAGTGAACACGAAGAGGAAGGAACTGAATATAATGAGTCTTCTGTTTCTTTTGGAAAATAGGTGTTAGTTATGCACTACCATGGTAAAAAATAAAAAAAGTACTTTGTAGCGAAAGTGTTAAGACTTTGTGGTACAAAGTAATAATACAGAAGAGACATTTGTGTGACGCGTAAGTGACAATAAATTCATGTGGTCTATCAATGATGACAGTACTATTAAGGATGTATGTTGTTACGGTTGTATCCGAACCACAGTTAAATAGATGAGGAAATAGCTTGTCCCTTTGGTATCTCATTTCATGGGTATTTCTTTATTGAAAAATATTTTTTTTTTATTTGCTACACTTACTATCATTTGTGTACCATCAGGACACTTGTATTTCTAAGTGAATATACATATAGCTCATGCCTTCATTTGGGCTTTGTAAGCACAACTTACAGTACTATGCAACCTTGTTCATTTTAGAGACAATATATAAAAAATATTATGGTTGTTAAAGTGTTGTCATATATGATAGTAGAATCTGTAAAACTTAGCAAATAATGGTGAAATTTGTACCATCTTGTGAAACTCTGAGGTGTTATTCCATATAATATAAGATTTGCTTTTATAATTACATGCTTTCAAGTGAACGTGTAGTCTACTAGTGACTACAAATAATGTTAAAATTATTTGTTTGCCTAAAATACACTTTTCATCAATTTTACGTTTAATGTATGAATTTTAGTATAATAATACATTTTACGGTAGCTTGCAAAAATAAAAAACTTTTCATGTTCTATGCGAATATCAAGTCATATGTTCTATACATCTAAATTTTAATCGGAGACCCCGGAATTGCACAATATGCTCCTAGTTGGCCTACAGTCCCCACATCTGTCTCAAAAACCAAGACTACCATGGTTTTCAATGAAACCCCCTCCCGAACCCTACACGAGGTTTGAACATAAAAGTTTCCTTTCTTTTTCCATTAATAAAACTATTCATTTTTCAACCTTCTATGGTAAATGATTGATTACATATACAAACACTTTTCCAATTTTAAACCTTATTTCTGAGTCTGGTATCTGAATTTTTCTTCAAAAGTTGTTACATAGTACCCCCAGTTTACTGTATTAGATGTCGATGACTATTTTAATTGATTCCCCAGACTGTGTGGATCGCTTGGATTTTCAGTATCTATGATATTTAAAAACCTTAATAAATTTTATATTCTAATTGGATCGTTAATCACCATACCAACAATGGAAATTTCAGTGAGGCTTGGTGGAACCAGTGTAATCAAAAAAACACCTACTCAAGATGTGTCCTAGGATGCAGATTATAACATATTCTGTGACCTAGGACACTTAAGCCCGTGTTTGTTCTGTCTATCGCAGGCTATAGGCAGGGCATCCGTCTATACAACTTCAATCCAACATTAAATCCTCAACTTTCACTTCACAATCCAGGAAAGTGATAGGTAAATTACATATGAAGCTGTCTTAAAAGAATATTGTGCGAGTTTTTATTGAAATTTAATCAACTGTCCTCTGACTCCTGCCTGCAATAGTCTTAATGTTGTTGAAGTTTTCCCAATGGCCAGTTGTGTGCACCTGAGAGAGCTTGATTGGATCGAGTGAGATATAGACGCTTCTTTCTCCACCTTTTAAATTTAGAAGATGGTGACGTGCGATTTTTACAGAAAGATAGATCATCTTTGAAGTATACCCAGGAACAAGGCTGCTGAGGGTAACGAAAAATCTCAGTCTGAATGATCAGTGTAATGTCGCAGACTCGCCAGTGCCAATCTACCTTCACCACCAGACCAGGAGAGAGTACTGTATTATGCTCCTTACGTACCAATGCTGATTTGCACTAACATACGAAAGCAAATAAAATATATCATCCTTTGATATTGTATTATACAATGTACACCCAGCCCCCGTAGTCCAGGAGGTAACGTCGTGGACTTCGAAACGGCAATGGGTAGGTACGTGGGTGTCAATCCCGCGGCAGATCATCCTCACTGCAGTTTTCCATGGTTTGCCCTCAATTTCACTTGGCAAATTCCGGGATGGTACCTACAAACTACACCCTAGCCGATATCTTCCCCATCCTCTACCGTAACCCGAACTGAGCCTAAGATGCCAAAAGGCCATAAATAAATTCAATTCAAGTACACCTATGGAAAAAGATTTTCGCATGTTTTAGCTGACTTTCTGCTCTCAAAAATGAATGTATTGCAACATCGTATATATTTGTTGATTTGCAGAGTTAGACATAATTGTATGACGCACTTTCGTAGAACATATTCTGCCGATATGAAGCCAAACAAGGATAATATATAAACGATATTTTCGTGGGCGTTTTTTAAGTTAAGACATCGCAAGAGGATGCTTAGTTCCCTCATTTTACACCGCAGATGGATATTTTTCTCACCCAACGTGAGTTATATAAACCCCAGTTTGAATTTCCGTTTATCGATTTCGCACGAGGGAATGACATCATTGCGAATTTGGGAAATATTCTCTAAAGACATGCGTCAAAACTTCTGTCCATAGCTGTACAAGATACGGTAAAGAATTACAACTGACCTTACGATTTGAATTCTATGTGTGTTATGTTAAGAATAATGGGAGAAAAGTAGTTTCTTTAATAATAAACTGACTTTCCATCATTTTGCCAAATAAATGCTGCATTTCAAATTCACCGTGAAAAAGTAATTAATCAATACTTGCAGATATCTAAAACGTGGAACGTTATACTTACATCTCACGACCAAAGTAGAGTGCCTGTAGGACTCGCTTCTCTCGCGCGTACTGAATGTCCTTCTCTCTACTGCTCTTCCCTGGATCAACTAGAGGTGGAGGTAAATCAATTGGAATAAGCGGTAGCCACACTGTTCTTTCCTCCATCACATCTTGATGTGCTAAAAAAGAAACACAACAAAAATTGTCAAGCTGCAAACGTGAAAGTTCACTACACAAAAATACGTAAGAAATAATAATAATACTAATACTCAAGAAAGAGTAAGTATGAAGTAACAGATATCAGTATAGTGTAATTCTCGGTTCTTGCATTACTCCACTACTACATTTGTATTTTTTAAGTCGAAAGCGTGATAATTACACATTCTTATCTCAAGTGACACTTCAAATTAATTATGCCTACTGATCTGTACTTATAACAGGTAAAATTAATTCTGTATACACAAGGACTTGTCAATAACAGAACAAAACACGTAATTACAACCTAGAAGAAAAAAAGAGTGCTACATTCACCACCTAATATAGGTTAGATAAAATTATAGGTTCCTTTCTTAGTAGTCTCGTTGTATTATCAGAATATCAACAATGGTCATATCATGGAAATAATTATCCTGGTTATTGTGATTTGAAAAGGAAGGCTTGTTTTGTATTGTTCAACTTCGACAATATGAAAAGCAATTTAATTAATTACTTCCTTTAGTTCCACTTATTTATTCTACTTCTGTCTTGTAGATGCTTCTTCACACAATCAATGATATCCAAAAATAAAGAAAGAAACTGTCAGATACATATTATGTAGAGTCAGGATAGAAAAGCAGAATTAGCTCAACCTAAACAGAAGAAGAATACCAGTTACTCGTAGTATGAATAAACAAGATCTTTTATATAGCCTGAATTTAAACTCATCGGAAATGGGAAGAAAAATCGCATACACTTGCCCACCAAAATATTCCAACCGAATCACTCTTGACTGAATTTGGCCTTCCTAGTAGAGATCCACACGGAGCAGTCACCTCTTTTATTCAGATCGGCCCATACTTTCTATTATTCTGCGCTCACTCCTCCATAGAGTGCCTATTAGCAAGGAAACCTTTAGAGATTATATCGAAACCGATCTTGAAATTTTGCTTAGAGATCCTACGCACTATAGACTGAACACTAGTTCTATTTACTATTGCAAGATCCTGAGATCGAGGTTTGAATAGTGTATGGGGAAACAGGTATTCAACAGCAATTGAAACAAAGTATAAGGTTTCAACTGACGAAATCATATGTGCTAGTAAGTAATGCACAGTATGACTCGGGAAGGTATTAAATATCTATCCATAAATTTCCTTACCTAGCTTCCTTGCTTTCTCAAAAGCTTCTCTTTCGTGAATCCTCTCCATCTGCTTCATATCCATAAATGTCTTGGTAACATTTACTGAAATAATACAAAAATATTCAGTAAGTACCTCAAAAGTATTATGTAAAAAATACAAACACAAAGTTAACACTGTCACTTGGACACTAAAAGTAGAAAATTTTACAGAAATAGCAAGACTTACACACACTTACTTTTTTTCTTTCTTTCAATAAATACATATCAATGATTATGCTCTCAGAAACGGAGACTGTAAGCAAGTTTTACAATTTTATTCCGAAACTTGTATCTTTTTTTTTATAACACAAACGATGGAATTTGAGTTTGCTAATGAATTTCTTAATACGTAACTGAAAACCTGTAGTTTCCAATATTGATGTTTTGTCTGATTTCATGACATTTTAAAATGAAATTTATCGGTTTTCTTTTTAATTATTTACACGAATTTTAGACAGTTCGTTTTCGAACATCTTTTCGAATATGCCATAGGCGATCCCCGACGTAAATCAAACTAAAAGATGAAACAGCAATGATAATGCGCTGCCATTAAAATGTGATTTTAGTGTTTCTTCTGGAACACTGAGTACTTATTTTGTCCTTTATATCGTCGCAGATCTTACAATACCACTTAATTCGCAAAATGTAAATTTTAGAAGAGGAAGGAAACAGCACTAAATTTGTATTAAAGTCCGGCATACGAGGTACTGCACTTGTCAATATTACTGTACACCGCTATCTGTTAGAGAAACGAAGAACTACTTCGCGGGTAGCTTCCTTGAAAGAATGAGTCGAAACATGCGGACAGTAATCTTCACCCAAAGTTGCTGTTAGACGGTATTGTAAAATCGGTGACGATATATAATTTTTATACCGAGCGCATCGTCGTAACATTTTCTTTCCGAGTATGTCATAGACGTCCCGACGAGAAATACTATACTAAAAAAGTTGTCTCTTTAATCCACTCACTGTCTTCATTTCTCATTTATATATAGACCTAACTCAGCTGGTAGAGTGTTGGATTTGGATTACAGAGATCTTTGCTTCGATCTCACCGGCCAACCATCCTGACTAGGGTTTTTCCTCAGTCACACTAGCCAAATGCCGGGATGGCGCCTTCAACCTAGGCCCTGGCGAACTCCTTCCCACGTTCTTTTCCCTACCCTATCTTCAAGTTCAAGGGCACATAAAATTCAACATGAGAGCACTTCGAATATAAAAACTACTATATACTAAATGATAAGAACCCATCATTAGTACCATATCGCAAGTATAAAATAAAGACTGGGCACAATGACAAACCATTTTAGGCGATGAACCACATTACATTACAGAAAGGAATGTGTTCTCTGATGTGACTATGCAATACATTTCAATTCTGTGAACAATGATTTTGCTTGGTTAGGAAACATATATTAGCACAACGATAAAATTGAGTGTATGAGCGCGCTTCGGCATTACAACTTATACCCGTTATATATATATATATATATATATTAAAACAAAGCCGTACTGATTAATTCTAAAGCCTTACTGTATGTATGTAATGTTGTGATGACAGTTTAATTTCTCGTCGTTCATGACTGCAGGTAAAATCCTCGCTGTACACAAATGTATTCTTGAAAACACATATGCTTTACATACACATCACTATCAGAGTAAAATCATTTCGGAAAAAAATTGTGGTACTGTTCAACTTTATTAACAAGTACTTAATTGTCCCTATGCCTCTATGTGCAAAGTAAAGAGTCACTGACAAGTGAAATGAACATCTTGTTGCACAAATATGTCACACATCCATACACACACAAAAGTTGCAAAGTTTTGCCGATAAAGCATGGTCACAGAAAGGAAATGAAAACTGCTAGAAAAAAGCGCTCATGACCAAAAGCTATGCTGTCATACTGAGAGCTACGCAGATAGCTACTTTCCATTGTCTTTGTTCTACAGCTACGTGTGGCGTCCTTTTCTCTCTCTCTCTACTCTCTCGTTAATGATCATTTTTATGTACCAAAATATTGTACTATTGGGTATTGTATTGAATTTATTAATGGCATTTATGCATCTATGGTTCAGGTCTGGATAGGGTAGTGGAAAGGATGCGAGAAGTAGTCGGCCTGTGCCTATATTGGAGGTT
The DNA here is from genome assembly GCA_022664845.1 of Lepisma saccharinum. Classification (NCBI taxonomy): domain Eukaryota; kingdom Metazoa; phylum Arthropoda; class Insecta; order Zygentoma; family Lepismatidae; genus Lepisma; species Lepisma saccharinum. The sequence goes on along the minus strand of JAGDQP010004543.1, from coordinate 33,991 downwards.
CGTTTTCGGCATTTGCCTGGTGTGAGTACGGAAAATCCTCAAAAAGGAGTTAGGACCGTCAGCCGCTGGAATCGAACCCAGAACCTGCCGAATGCGAAGCCAACTGAGCTACAGCCGCTTAGTACCAAAACTTTGTAACCTTATGTGTGTGTGTGTGTATGTGTGATTACTACGTGACGTGCTGTTCATGTAAGTATCCTGTCTCTTTTAATTTTGATTTTTAACTTATTTGTAACCTTGTACATTGTGCTTTTAAGGAACAGTGAACTGTTAAGCACTTTAAAAAAACTTACCTCTTTCAGTCTCATCTAATTCGAAATACATAATGTCTTCCAAATCCGATTCTTCTTTCCACCTGACACTTTTCTTGGGTTTTCCGAAAGGTTTATGATATACAAGAACGCCTTTCGTCAATTTCTTCTCATCTGATGCATTAGAATCTTCGGACGGTTCTTTTGTGGTTGCTTTACTATCCTCAGAGGCACTTGCACTAGTTTCCTCTATCACCTCTTCCTCTTCTTCAGGAGTTGGTGTTGGCGCTGAAAACGAACGAGTAAAATATTATACAAACAGAAATGAAAAAAACAAACAATGTATGGAACTATTACGTAAAAGTGAAATGACTAGCATATTTACAGAATTAATAAAGACTATCATGTTTGTTTGAATTGTGATCAATAGTAAACGAGCTAGTGAGCTTCTAAGGACAAGAAGACCTACAGTTTATGTTAAGAGTTACTTTAGTGGCATCACATGTTGTGAAGACGCATTCTGCCTCGGATTGAAATCCAAGCGTGACTCGGATTCCATGTTAATAGTGGATGCTCGATTTAGACATAACTTACTACTTAAACTAAAACACACTACTACTACCTAGAACAGAAACAGAGAACCCAAACAGACAGCATCTGCTCTTCCAATATAAGGTTTAATTGATTTACGTAAATACCTGCTACTACTTAACATAAATGTACAGACATTTTATCCTACTTTTGTCACTTCGTAACTTGAGCCAAACATGCTCTTAAGCTGCAAACGTGTGGCGGTAGCCTTTCTTCCCTCAAACGTTAATCTTTCTCCATTATAATACAAGAAATATTGTTAGTTTTTTAAGAGCAAAGTTTCACAGGCACCTCTCCCTCCCTTAACGTAAATAAAAAATAAATAAAAAAAAACTGAACACGTAGTCGCATGGATTTCAATGGGACAAATCCATTCATACTAATTGTAGTGATATACAGTGCAACCTCGATAACTTGAATTCCTTGATATCTCGAATTTTATTTATTCCCCTTCATTTTCCTTATTCCGTCCCATGTTAATTTACCTCTACAAGTCGAATGTTGTGAAATGAAAACCTATCCTCGATAATTCGAATTTTTGTTGATTTCTGGACATCACGTTCAACCTCTATAAATCGAAATCACTCCTCCCAAAGCACCTCTACAAGTCGAAGTTTCATTCAAGTAAACCTTTGTAAGTCGAAGTTTAGTGAGTTCAACGATCTGAGTCGATCGAGATAAGGCGTTCGACACCCCCGCCACTGCCAGTGCTGTCCCAGCGAGTGTCTGTTAAAGCGTGATCAGCATGCAGTTAAGTGTTTCATATGATGATGAAGCAAAAATACAGAACCCTAACTATAAAAGAGAAGAGTCAGTCAGTTTCTATGTCTCGAAATTTCATATTATTCCTCTCAATAAGTCGAACCTTGCTAAGTCGAAATATTCGATAACTCGAATTTTGTCTTTTCCCTTCAAATTCAAGTTATCGAGATTCCACTGTATAAAAAAATACTTCTGAACATCTGTTGTTAAAGCAGCTTTCCAGAGTGATCTGAAGAGGGCACTATAAAGGATATAAAAACAAATACGTCCATAAAATAAATGTTTAAAAAATATATTAATACTTGCTCTTGAAAACTGCATTAAAAAGTAAAACCAAAATTTTTGTTATCTGGAGGTTAGCTACCCTAGGCCCAGCTACCAAAAGTAAGGTAGTCTATTAAATGCACTATCCTAAATTTCAGGACTAAATTTCTGTAAATCCGATACCTAACATCTTATAGCCCCATATAAAGTTTGCTTTTCGTCACGGTCACTTTGCTTGTTATAGTTAAGCTTACAGATCTCTTTCATTTACCCTAGGAAACAAAATTATTGTTTACTTTTCAGTGCTATTTTAAAAGTACGTTTACTTGAAAAGCTTTGTTTCCACATTTTTACTTTTACATTTAAATATTGTATTTAGCTTTGGATAATATGCAACGCCAAGAAACAGTGAAGAGTGGTGGGTTACGGAACTGTCACGCGTGACAGTGGCGATTTCCCCCACTTTTCAAAAGCAGGTTGCAGCAATTTTGTATTTCAATACACAAAAACTTCAGAATCGAACACAGCACCCTTTGTTATTAAATTCACAGTGCCATCTTAAAGACACGACGTTAAGAAAAATTATTGCGATGCTACTTTCTTTCATTTAAAATCCACGATAAATAAATACATTCAAGACTAAACTATAAATCAAACTAAGATTATCTCCTACTTGAGAAGTACAATCTCCTTCAAGGAAACTGCAGATGAAACGACAGGAAAATTAGCAAAAGTGAGATACCGCAACATGGCGTCTCCTTGCCACTGGTCCCGAACCAGTCCGTTATATCCATTTTCTCTCGCACCATGTGAAAACGCTTTTGCGAAACGTTGTCGCTTTCCTATTGTGTTTGTGAAGTTGCTGTAAGCCTGTCTTAGTATTCTACAACGTAAGTATCCTTTTTCTTCTACCTTTTTACTATAGTTGGCAAAATGACGTATCCTTAACACAAATCCCGCACTTGTTCACTCTGTCCATTTTCTCTGCTACCATGTGAAAACGTTGCCCTTTTTATTGTGTTTGTGAAGTTCTTGTACGCCTGACTCAGTATTCTGATATGTAAGTATCCATTTTTTCTAACTTTTTTTACCATTTTATATATAATTCAGAAAACATTTTCATGTAAGCAAAACAGTATTTATAAATCTAACTTGGATCGTGCCTTATGGTTTGAAAAGTAAACACTTCAGCAACTGAAGTAAATAAATCTCGATCGAGAAGATGAAGAACGAAGAACCAGGGCAAAGGAGAAAAGAATCTTATTCAAAATAGAAAAAAAAGAAGAAAAAAGCAGAATGACATCCTCTTTTATAAATGCTCAGAACTATGAATATGCACGCATTTAGACGAAAAAAGCGAAAGAGAACGAAGAAAGCCTAGAGCAGAGGTCTACAAAACTGCTCAAGGGCTTACTATGAATCGTTAAGGAATGTCCCGCTGTTGCACCGATGAAATAGTAAACCGATGAATCATGACAATGAAGCGCTTCGTTTCAGTAAATGTTCCGGTCCTGAAAGGTTCAATTATATTAAATGAATCTGTCCTCTGACCTGATTTCACCTATATCACTATGACCATCTCTAATTACAAGCATGGACCTAAGAAATGATAAGGACCATTAGGGTACGTAGATGGGACGAAAAAAGGAAAAGATTTTAAATCCCTCTGTTACTCTGCACCTCAAATTCTTATGAAGAGAAAATAATTAAAATCGTACCGACAAGAAGAGTGAAAGCAATATCTGAACTCCTAGACGACACCTCACATTTGATGCTCACTATTCTTCTTCCACACTTGTCTCACAACTTTAGACGTTATACAGGATGCCCACAAAATTTAAGATTAAAAAAAAAAATCCTCTCAGACTATCCAATTTCATACTTTTGTAAAATATTTTGTTTTCTTTTGCATGCAACCTCCACCAACCTCGTAGCTGCCCAACTCTCACCTCAGTACCAAATTTTACGATTTTATAACTTCTTTACAATTCAAAATACAATAAAAATACAGGAACAAAGATTTTACTAAAATATTTGGCAAAGGTACAGATTAAGATAATATTTTTATTTACATTAACATTTTTCCATCAAGAACATGCTATGTTAGGGCAAGCTAAAGAAAATGCTAACAACTACAACATACTTACATGAATAAATTCTATGAATATAAGCAATGAATATTAGACTATTACAATAATTAAACAATATCACCAGAACGAAAACAGAAATTTCAACAATGATCACAGATGTTAATTCTGCCACTTCCGCAAAAGTTTGATTTTCTGAGAAAGTTCGTCTTTCTCCACTTCAAATTTTTTCTCTCAACTTCTTTTGCTCATCTTCCAATTTCTTTATTTCATTCATGACATTCCTTCTTTTTTCAGAATTATTCTCTTCTGTTTTCTTAGGATTACTCTGTGTTTCCAGATAATCTTTATATCGCCTCCGAGCAGATCTTACATATGTGAGTACTTCCTGTGTGATGACAATACTATGGATTCCTTTGCAATTGATAACAGCATCATGCATTCTCCTCAGTGCTATTATTATATGTTCACATTGGTTTTCAATAAGAGTAGAGTTGGTGAGTGAGAAATCACCCTCAACTGTAGCATTTCCGTGGGAAAATGTCAAACTCAACTTTACCTCTTTCCACAGTGATGAGTATTTTTGGTTGTTTGAAAGAAGGGAAGCATGGAAATCATCGAGCCTGGCAATTCCTTACTTATCTTAGAGATATGTTTCAAAGCTTTGGGAAAAGGATGTTCTGACATCTTCACACAGTCACTGAGGGAAAATTTCCTGACGCAGCGGTAGATTTTGTACTTTTTCCTGACTTTTCCTGCTTGTGGGCATCTGTTATAATACGCAGCATTGACGGGAAACGTATGTCAAATTCTATTAATTGCAACCATTATGCTGTTCTCTGCAAGAAAGAAAATAAATAAATAAATAAATAAAAGATAAACTGTATATAAACATACTTCTTCTATCTTCGCCATTTTTCTCTTGTTCTTCTTCTTTCTCATTTTCAGGCTTTGGTTTCTTATCGTCCTCAACCATTTTCTCTTCCTCAGACTCCAATGTATCTTGATAGAACTGAAATAAAAAAAAAATAAAAAAACGGTAGAGTTCATTCTCCTCCTGATCAAAATAGCTAGAAATTAATGCAAACATACATGAGCTTTTACAACGAATGAAGATGAAAAATAAATATCCTACGTAATTATACTGCCTTGTGACAGAATTGTGGTGCAAAAGAACAAGATGGAAACCCACAATGTATCTAGGTAGTTTTTACGAAGGTTTCTATTGTCTACCTCCAGGAACTTGTGCTTTCAGGCTTATCTATTGCATTATACGACTACTGAAACACAAAAAAAAAAACAATACAGATTTTGTAAGTTAAAGTGGTAGCTCAAATTTTTAAAAAGTTATTAGAAACTATTTCTTTTTCTAAGTACAATGAATAACTACTTCATGTACACGCAGCATGTACATGTTGTAGAAGTGTTATTCACATGTACATGCTGAATGTAAGGGACTTCTAAAAAGATAACGCCTCATATTCAATGCTCATACAATTTTGCTCTTTTAAAAATGAATATCTAACTAAACTAGTTTCAAGCCATCGTAAGAAACGTCAGAGACACATAAAAACGAAACACTTATGTATTGTGAATGAACCACTCTGAGAATCTGAATCACATTTCGCTCTCAGCGCAAGTACCTTTTACGTGCAACATAGTTCATTCTTCTTAATGTCTCCGGTAATTGAAAGGGTGATCCAATGCGTTTGTTCCCAACTAAAAAAAAAATGTTTTAAAATACCTACTGAAAGAGAGGTAAGCAAAACAACAACAACTAAAATGAAAAAAAGGAGAAAAGGTTTTTTTTTATATATATTATAATATATGTCTCACATGGCGCAGGGCCTTTGTCTAGATACCATAACGTCGTTTATCTGGTTAAACAGGTAAATCCTGGATAATCTGTCACCGGTAGCACAGTTCTAACCTGCGTATCTCTTTCTTTAGTGTCTATGATCGTAGCCACTTGATCGGAGACTGGTTACCACACATAACCACATGAAATTTTGATACACCTACTAATGTACTCATTATGAATTTCTGCAAACTCTACTATAATGTGATGAGTTAAGTCACATTTTTGTTAGAAAACAGAATTACGCTTCTAGACAACAAATATTCACATTTTAAATTTGTTCAACGATCTCTCTCTGACTTACGTTTTCACATTTCTCTTCCACATAACTATTCATTCAAAAAGTTCTCCCTAAAACAAGTTATAAGAATTAACGGTAATATATTTGATATTATTCAAATTTACAAGATATTACGAAATGCGTAAGAATACCTTGAATGCGGGTTTAACAGCTGGAGGTGAAATAACTGCTGGTTTCTCATCTTTTGGTGAAGACTGAGGTGATACTTTATTTTCTTCTTCCTTTCCAGAAACGTCTTTCTTGACTTCAGGGCCATCTTTACTATTACTAGTTCTGCGCTTTTTCTTCCTAGGTTCTGCTCTAGCACCAGCTGTCAATGCATCCATAAATACATCGCTCTCCTGAAGGTATTGAACAGCTACAAACAAAAAGGAAAAGAATATTACCCTCAAATCATACAATACACACTGAACAACTATATACGCACTAAAAGAAAAGAATTTATGAAACCAATTAAACAGAGAGGAACCTGAAAGAAATTATCAAGAAAAAAACTGGGAGAAAAAAAAATTAGTAACTACCTCTTGCTTAGATTTGAACTTGAATCTAAAAGTTACATAGTAAAACTTCTCCACATTTCACTAGAAGACAAAAACAATCAAATTAATTTTCGGCCTGATGAAGGTCTTGTGCTGCTACTTCAAATATAAGGTAGTCAAGTAAGGCAATGACAGAAACTTTCTTAAAAATTTTCTCTATTAACTTAACACGACTAGCGTAAAGAACATTTTTTTAACAAGTCATGTAATTCAAAGATGTATCAAATGAAACTAGGTAATGCTATCTTTAGAATATATTTTCAATCATGTGAATGTGAAATACCCTCTTTTGAAATGTTCCCTACTTTCTACTTCAACTATCACGCACGATTTTCATTATGAGAGGAATATTTTTAAAACGTACATGTTATAGACAACCCTAGATCTACGAAATATTGCGCCCTGGTCAAATTTATTTGTCATGTACTTTCGTTGCCTTAAACAATCAAGTTTGCATCGAAATGGCGGATCGGCGGCGCGCCGGGGCAAATGCCCCGTTTTGACCCCACACTCTTAAAGATCCGCGGCTGGTAAATAGGAATCGGTGGGAAATCTGCTCAATGCATGAACCATAAGAAATGGGTACTTAAAAGATGAATTACGTGAAAGGAAAATAAGAGGCCAGAAAAGGGTTTCTTGTAAGAACAGGCTACTTTAGAGAAGGTGAAAAAAGAAAAAGTACAATTTTGTAGGATCCTGAATGGTAATGACTGTTGACTGCACTAGCAGCTAGAATGAAGTGTGTGCGTGGCATGCTTCGGGAACTATCCTCTACCATACTGTCACCACTAGTAATGAAAGGCTAATTTATGAATACAGTTTAGGACTTGCTTGATGTATGAAAGGGAGATTCAGACAATTAGAAAGAACACGCAGCAATATGTAAAAGAAATGAAATATTAGTGCACAAATAGGCGAATAATATATTAAGAAATCTGATCAGTTAACAAAGTCTGGTCTTAAAACGGTTATATGTGAATTCTGTCGTATGTGTACTCAAAATAGTGAAGATAATTCATCAAATAACGAAACGCAGAAGACTCACTGAAATATAGTGGTTTGAAAGTTAAAAGGTAAATGAGTAAAACCAAGCGTTACATAATAAAGGAATCAAATATTTCTCAACATGATGCTCAGATGAGACTGTCAGAACTACGCCAGGATAATGGTTATTACACTGGGAGAGTAAATTTAAGTATTTTAATCCTCCAAATCCATGAATTTTAAAATAAATTTCGAGTGTACTAGATTAGTATTATTCGGGAGTAGAAACATAGATGCTTCTTTAGAAAATGTCAAATTTAGTTTCAAGTATATTTGAAATAATCATGATTTATAGCGTACTATTACTATTGCTTCTAACATGAACACGTTTAACCACGATGTAAGGGCACAAGTGTTATCAGAATTTTCTCCTTAATTTTTATCTGTATTGTGTACATGGAAATTTATTTAAGAAAAGATCTATAGACCCAACACCCCACATAAAACTATAATTTATCTATGTGCCCTGAGAGGAATTTGAATTTTTTTTTAAATCCTCGAAAATTATTAGTCGTCTGGAAGACGCCTACTGAACTGTAAAGTATGTCAAACTATTGTACAGATAACAGTGACAGTTGGTGTCAAAATTTTTAATTATAAAACAAATTTAATAATAAGATCTATCATTGTGTTTGATGTTTAACCTATGTTATTTGAAAGTTTTATTCTTTCCATCAAACAGCGTTTTTAGTTTTACTCTCTTCATTGTATAAATCTCTATGTATTTATTATCTTTATACAGTATAAGAAAACCGAGGTTAAAAGCTGGGGAAAAATACTTAAATATGTGAAGTGCTATCCATACTGAGGAATTCAATTCACTTACTCCTGTCTAACTTGTTGATGATATTATATACACGTGAGTAAAATTAATTTTAAAAAATTAGAAATATTTCTCATGTAATAACAAAGTGTTTAAAAGATAATTCGATTTACGGAGAAACTAATTCAACTTTTAGTTTTCAAAAATGAATATACTAACCAATTCTGAAAGCAATTAAGAAAAGATCTGAAAAATTTACAATATTCCATCTTGACTGACAAATAATTCCATCAAGTTTATTACAAGTATTGGCTTCATTAAACGAAATAAAGTGATTGGGTTTGGTTTTAGTATCCTTTAGACAAGAGTCTGTCTATTCTATTATCATAGTAGGGGCTTTTATATGGGACATTAACATCTTAATTGATCGTACTGCAAAATTTGGAGAAGATTCCACAACTGAAATGCCCACACATAGCGTGACTTGACCTTCAAGTTGAGCTGAAGTCGGAGGACAGAGATTAGCCGAGGTAGCTCGATTGGTAGAGCATCCGGCCGGCAAGTGGGAGATCCGAGATTGATCTCAAGTCACTGCAGCGACCCATTTTTCTGTACATTTTTCATGTTATCATGCACAGAGTAATTGTGTAAAGGAATTTAACAGTTGAAACTAACCGATGTTCATTTAGAGATATGAACAGACCATCAAGTTCCTAGCATCTATCTCTATAATTAATTTGAAGTAATTTTCTTGGGTTTGATGTGTTGTATTTAATTTCTCAATTAATTTAAATAATACCAATGAATGAATGTGTATGTGATGAAGCCAAGCAGTCAGTCAGTTGGTGAAACTGTTACACGTTTTTAGTTTTTAATTAAAACTTATTTTTTTGCTCAGCAGTTATTTCGCTTTAAGTATACAAAAGTAAAGCTTTGACATGGAAAATATTAATGAATGCTGCCACAGACTTATTTAAAGTAAGTTATTTTTCCAAATTATTTGATCAATATTACTCTAGAACGTTTATGTGATGCGAGTGTTTAGTGACTTTTAGTAAATAAAAAAAAAATCCGAGAAATGTTTTGCATTCTGCCTCTTAATCCTACTCATGTACCGTTTATTGTCTCATACATAATTCTTTACCCTTACCCTCGTGAAGCCCTACCTGCACTTCATTCATTTTATTAATCAAGTTTAGAATCTGGTCAGGCAATATTCAATGAATTTCTACGTACTTTCCACCCCACCCTCAATCTGATTTAGCTAGGGTCAATGCTGCTCCAAACCCACCGCAGTATGTTGTGAACATCCTAACATAAAATTTAATTTTTCCAGTTACAAAAATCAGCAACCTAAAACTTTGAAAACTGCTAAATTTAGAAGAAAAAATGTATGATAATTTTTAGCTAGCCTCAATATCAGAATAACCAAAACGCAATTTTTCTATCAGTTTATAATTTGAATGTTTTTCTTGAAAATTGACTGTACAACTCATTTAGCTTTGAAAACACTCCCCTATTTCACCACTAGCCTGTATAGATAGGATAGAACTTAAAATTTTGAATCGAAATATATATTTCTTTCAATCACTTATATTTTTGTCTTATATTTCTCCTCACATATTTTCATTAATTCTTAAATTCCACTCCATATCATATTTTTGTGAAAAACGTAAGCTCCCTACTTATTCAGCATGCTTTTAGTACCTGACGAACTGGTCTGCCGAAATATACAAATTTCCTGTTTCTGCAGAACTTTTTTTATATATATTGTTTTTTATATTAAAAAAAAGTTTGAATACTGCCACTTCGATTTCAGAAATTTTAACTAAGGGTTGAAAGATGATCTGATTTTGGGTTCTTAAAAATATCAATACAACAATCAAAGTCCTAGATAGTGCCATAATTTACGAAGCATGAAGAGGAAGCTCAGTTCCTTTCTACGAAGTGCAACTCCAGCATCAACCGAGTGAAATTATGGAAAAGAACCGCCGTTAGAATAGCAAGATTTGGAGTTTGAGCACCTTTCGTTCACAAGAGCACTTAAGTTTCTGTATCTGGAAGGACTCTTATGAAGTATGTAATCTTTGATACTGAACTTCAATTTATTGTACTAGTTGAAACAGATGCAAAACAATGCTCTTTAAAGTAGGCCAATTTCAAAATGACAATAATTGCTACTTTATATATATCAATAATTCTGATATAATTGCCTTGAAATATCGAAGTGGCAATATTTAACGTGGTAAATCAAAAAGATTCACTTTGTACTTAAAACCTTTATTGAAACTTTAAAATATTACACGTAAGTATACAAGTAAAAACAGAAATAAATATACACTTCATTCATACATAATATATACATATATTAAAATTAATTTTAGGAACTATTGAATACAGATTTGCTTAGTTCAATATTTGTAAGAAAATGATTTCTACGATCAGCTTTTCAAAGAAACAACCACCTGTCAGTTTGAAATGGTCCTTTTTTTTTTAGCAATGGTAATATACCAACTGATCTATTACAAAATTCTACTTTCAACGCTTAAGCCTACGTCAAAAACATAGATGAAAGGGAATGAAACAGATAATCGAATAAAAAAAAAAAACACACAGTTTCCAACACATTAACTGTTTCCATACAAAAGTTACAGAAGAGCTAATATTAGAATTGAAACATATAAGAAAGTAACAAACTTTCAATGCACTATCCTGAAACATTACAATAGCAAGTACACTCATAAGAGTTCAAATATACTTACAGCGACTTTATTTCTATTGGAAAAGGTAGATTTATTGACTACAAATCCTAACGAAATCATTATCACAAAACCAATAATGGTTCCAATGGCAGTACTTGCTATCCAGTTCTTAATGGGTATAATGTGGCTCAAAATCAGACTCGTACACTAGTCTGTCCACGAAAAATGCGCTTATAAAACAAGAACTATCATGTTTATCGAAAGAGATGTATTTTCATTATTATAAGGACTGTATATGCTCGTACGAAAATATCAATTTTGTTTCTAGAGGACCTGGATAGACAAAATAAATAAATAGACCATTTTGTGAAAAAATAACTTCAAAATGGAACGTGTACACTTGTAATTGTACAACAAAATAAACCTTATACAAGAATACAAATGCCATTTAATAGAAAATCGTTATTTTTGCGCGGGGGATACCTAGATATATTTATTTATTCACTTTTTATCCTGGCAGTGTCAAGAAACGGCGTGCACTTACCGATTATGTATGATGTGTTCCTAATATATTTCACTGCTTTTAAAATGAAACAGCTTCCTCAGAGTAATAAAACGAAAACACGTGTATAAAGTAGGAAAAGGAAGAATAGTATTTTCAAAAATAAAGTGGAATAATTAGATAAACAGACTATCACGTTACGTTGGAAAACTTGGTTTTGACGTAACGTGACAATGTGCTTCTCCAATTACCACTTTGCTTTTGTACTATTTTTCTTTTTCCTACTTTAAACTTCCTACCTGTTGTTTTATTATTCTCTGAGGAAGCTGCAACAATTTAAAAGCAGTGAAACATGTTAGCAACACATCGTACACAAGTGCAAACCGTTTCTTGAAACCGAAGGACAAAACAAAACAGTAAGTATACAATTTAATACTTTGTAGAAAGTCCTCTCGTAATTAGAACATGTCTTAGTCTTTCTAGCGTGAATTTAAGCAGACTCTTGCAGTAATACTGAAATATGCTATACCACCCCAGCTTCAGTGCTTTCTTAAGACCTTTCTTACACCTAATATCGTTCCCACGAGCTTCCCTTTCAAGTTCAGTCCATACATGCTTTGTGGCATTAAGGTCTGGTGACCGGGATGGTGTTTGGGGAACTTGAGGGTAGTTAGAGCAGAGAACTGCGAAACTTGTACGTCTTGTGCTTCGGACCATTCTCCTGGTAGAACTTAGCTGTTTCATCAGTTTTAGATTTTTCTGCACTAGCCTTCACATTGACTGTCAATATGCTTAGCTAAACGTTTTAATCCTCTGCCACCATGTTTTACAGTAAGGCGCAAGTTTCTCTCTTGGAGTTCCTGGGTACAGTTTCCGCAATACACATATCTAACTATCTAATTAGAAGAGGTTTGATTTATCTTAGTCTGTAAAAATTCAGCCTTCCAGTACTCACAATCTTTATAAATGTACTCTGCAGCGAAAGAAGTACTTTTCCAGGTAATGTTTATTTACAACAGGTTCCTTCCTTGCCATTTTGACATTGAAATCAAGTTCCCTGCTCAGATGTCTCTGTTTCGGCATTGTAGATCTTTCCTAAATTATGTTCTGCTTGGAACGTCAACTTTGGAATACTCTACTTCGGATTTATGTACAGAAAAAATGGGAATTTGTGACAAACTTAAGTTCTAACTAGGCAGTGATCGTACCACAAAGCATATAAAGCTCGAAGTTGGCTACTCATCTATAACAACCCTAAGCTTGAAAGGAATGCTCGTCGAAACAATATTAGGAATAAAGAAAATCTGAAGAAGGTGCTGCTGCTGGAGTGATCTCTAATACCTCGGTCTTACTGAGACTAATATTTTTTTCACTATAACCTGTTAAACAGAAGACTGCAAACTTTTATACTTGCTGTAATTTTTCTCGCTGCTTTGGTGCAGTTTATTAATCCTATATACTTCCTGACAGTCGCTTTATTCCTGAAGTTCTTCCAATGCCTTTATCCGTCTCCGAAACATCTTCATCTTCCTTGGGTACTTTTGTCTTCCATCACTTTCTCCGTAATGTTCTTTTAAGTTCGCATCTTATGTTGCAGACTGCAACGTGTTTCGTCTTGTATACTTTCACGAACGTCTGTAGAAACTTATTGGTGCAATTATTACTACTTTCAATTGTCGCATAGTCCATCTTTTTAATTCTAAGCATTATACTGCACGGTGAAATTTATTTTTCAATTTATTCGAACATTATGTAGGCTATGAATTTATTATATATATTATGACAATACGGCCTTGTATCAGTCTTGAATAAAGAAAAACACAGCTTTCTAACAAGGCTGATATTTTTTTTCTTTAATAACAAAAAGAAACTAAAATGTAACAGCTTTTTTAAGTATACAACCACCTTCTTCAGATTTCACTTAGGTAGAGTGAAGTCTGAAGAAGGAGGTGGTATGCTTCAGAAACTGTTACTTTTTAGTTTCTTTTTGTTATTAAAGAAAAAAATATCAGCCTTGTTAGAAAGCTGTGTTTTTCTGAATTTATTATCTACTGACTTCAAAAGCTCCATTCTCAAAAACCTTTTTCCAAATATCAGCATACCAGTTCACCATGTTACTTTCTACTCTTACGTTATACGTTACACGTACTCTTCAGTGAACCACGCCCTGCTTCTCTATTAAAGTACATAAATTACGGAAAATGCCGTACAAATAATAATTTGACGAAGACATTAGTAATCTTCACGTTAGCACACTTCTATGTAAAAGACCGTGAAGTCACAAATATATACACATACTTTCAGTACAAACGAACTGACAATTGATATGAAGACAAGCTGTTAACAAAGAAAAGATTATAAATAAACACAATTTTCTATCCTTAAACTTTAACCACCGTAGCCTCCTCCCTCTTCAAGATTTTGGTATAACACTTAACCAGACACACACATGAAATCACATCACAATGATGAGTACTTTTTATTACCTTCACATTGTCCTCTTCTGTTTCTTTATTAAAGAATATATAAAGCAATCTATAGAGAGTTAAATTCTATTCTACACAGTGGAACGCAGACACTAGCTTAAGGTGTGGTAGTATTTGCGTTCCCTATTTCTCCATATTTTACAAAATTCCATTAACATGAAACAATACTACAATCTCCTACTCACTTAGCAACTAAGGAATTTATTAAGTAAGATTCTGAATGCAATAGAAATATTGCTTTTACCCGGGCTTGGACCAAGCAGCTGAATGACTGGCAAGAATGTCACATACACCATCTAATAGAGCAAAGTATACTGATTATAATGATCTAAAATTATAACCGAAATTAAGTTCTAACATTTTTTTTCAAATTTGAAGCATTCTAGGAAAAATCGTTCTCTCTAAAAAAATCTTACAAATTTTGGTAAATTAATTAATAGTAAAGCATAAGAAGACCAATCAAGTTAAAAAAAAATCGACTGTCAGTACAGTTACCTGGTTTTGTCAATTTGAAATAAATCAATTTAAAACTTGACATTTTCAAAATATACAATTTTATATTGCAAAAATTTGCGCTTTGTTGAAAAAAAGTGTAAAAAACTGTTCATAATTAAGTCACTAAATTGTGGAAATTAGTGATAAAATAGAAAAAATATCTGAAAAATGAAAAAAAAAAAGAAAAAAAGAAAAAGGGCCAACAGATGACTCATAAATGACACTCCAGTTATTAGTTATTAGGCGTGAACATACAACAGAAAACGCCATGATTTTTTCTGATAACTTGGAACTCAACTTTCACAACAGCAAGACGTTATATTTTGTATTCATCGAAATGGCACCACTGTACTTGAAATCGAAAATTTGTCAACATGATTAATCTTACTGTTAATTAATTTACTACATGTTTTAGAATTTCGTAAAGATAACGATTTTTTCCTCGAACGTTTAAAGTTCGAAAAAAGGTGATGTTAGAATTTTATTGGGGGAATTTCAATTTTAGATTATTATAATCAGTATAATTTACTCTATTAGATCGTGTATATGACATTCTTCCCAGACAATCAGCTGTTTGGTCCAATTCCGGGTTAGACGAAGAATTGGCTATAATTACGATTATAATTTCACACCCGCTCCTTATCAAATTTCTCCTCTAAGAAAAAACACCACTACCTTTAACAAATTTCCATCACTATTAGGCCGATACGAGCTTGAAAGTAATTTTGCGCTCTTTTTCATTATATTCAAAAAATCTAAAAACACGGGGTCTATGTGATTACCTCACTTTATATTTTATGCTTCTTTTTCACCACTACAACGTAGTAGAACACTCAAGTTAAGTACACCTCTACGACTATGTTCCAGTAAAACACATTTTTTTAAAAAATATAATAAAATTTACTCTTTAGTTTTTACTTTCTACGTACAGAATAATTATTTCCCTACTAAGGGCATGCAAAATTTAAAACATTGAAGGGAACATTCTAGTCTGAACATACGTATATGAATGAATACATTTCTTTGAAACCACAAAGAAAGAAATGCATATTAAATTAATACATATATGAGCACTTCCTTTCTGGGCTGCGTAGGTTTCTTCCTTTTATTTTACCTTTACTATTTTGTCAAGGGGGAGGGGACAAAAAATTTGAATTTATTTAAGGCCTTTTGGCATTTTTGGCTGACTGGTATCGGCCAGGGCCAAGATTCCATCCCGGAATTCGCCTGGTGAAACTGAGGGGAAACCCTGAAAAGCCTCAGTCAGGACGGGCGGCGGCGAGGTTCCAATACACTTCCTATCCGAAGTCGGCGACGTTACCGCCTGGACCTCGAGGACTAGGTGGGAGGGACAAAGAGAATTTATATGAACACTTCTGTCTTAAATTGTGGGGGTTTCCTCTTCTACATTTTTGGTTGGGGGGAGAGGAAAAGTACTCTGATAAATTACAGTGTAGCCTTCATATAGATCAATACAGAACTTTCATATTAAAACAACTTATGATTATGCTGCGTTTGTCAATTACTATTCTAGAATACTTCTCAAATATTAAGTATATTTGTGAGATGCAACACTGAATACAAGAAACGTGGTATGTATTACTAAATGAAGTTAAAAATATGTTCAAATTTTAAAGATAGAATTTCAATTAACTTATATTATTGGTTTAATATTGCAAACTAAAATGAGATTCTGATCATCAAAGAAAAAGTAATGTTAGATAATATTCAATTAAATCAAGCACAAGCACTTCATTGTTATACACAAACCTGAAGAGCATGGATTACTTCATGTCGAACAGGAACAGATTCAGAAATGTGCATACATAGTTACTTAATTATGATATGCATGGTAACACAATTACAAGTAATTTTCAATATCTGTCTTTCTTACATTACCAGAAAAATAAATCACAGTTCACTGCTCATACACACTTGAAGCAGGCCCTTAATACTAAAAAGGACATGTCAACTTTGCAACTCAATATGTATGCAAAGATAGAACATTGCATTGTACAACTGCAATGAGATACCACACATATATATTAAAGCGAACTGACATCAAATTGATTAAAGAGTGTGTGAAGCATTTTCTTTCTTTTTAAGATAGGAGAAAGTGAAGCACAGAAAAAATTAGTGCTATTTGGAAGATTCAAGATTAAATACATCAATCTCATAAAAAGGGTTTGCATTATCAAATCTTTATTTCAATTAATTATGCTAATGATATTTTATTAACATTTGATTTCACTTTTTATATCCTAAACTACAATATCTTTTTGGATTTGAAGCCTTTCTCCTAACTACCAAACTGTTACGCAATTCGTAATCATATTTATGAATTGAGTGAGGTTTCGGATCTTGACGAAATTTATTACCTGACTAAAGAAGATAAAAACATCTAGCTGAGCAGAAAACCCGCCACTATCTTCTACGGACGGATGTGTCATAATCAATGTCTAACGGGAGAATTTAATCAAATTATTTTATTTCTCGTAACTCTATATACCATCCTAGTGAACACATTTTACTTACGTTAGAACAAGGCTTATTCTTCTGAGAGTGCCGATGGAGACTACTTAATGCTTTCTACAGATATCTGATAATGTTCTCTCTCTATCTATCAGAACATATTTCTTGTACTTGCAGGTTTGAGGATTTAGCCAAGTTAATATATCCGCAGTAATTAATCACATATATTGAATTCGAAGCAAATGATAAATTGGCTTAATTTATTCTTCCAATCACAAAAGGTAGTACCTAAAGTTTGTTTTTAACTGCATTTTACGCTCCTAAGTCACCACCTATCGTACAGTACTTAAAACTACGCTAAAACACTGAACATTTACATTAGTATGTACACTCAGATTCGTAGAAAATAGCCAATGGGTATATTTTCTCAGTCCAAAAGTTGCAAAATCTAACACCACCAAACTATCATATCATAGGTAGCAAATATAACATAAAGTTCATTCGTGTTAACTCAATTTCGAATTTTTGTTCGGTATTGCCATGTTGTGTAAGTTGTTAAACATAGAAAAGCTCAGCAGCCATTTTTTTATGAATCTGATTGCACAATAAACACTGTTCATGATTAAGATTAGCTAGAGTCTTAGGAAAAAAATCATTGAATTATGGAAAAAAAAGAAATATGACTATCCTTATGAGTAACATATTTACAACAGAAGCATTGTCATTTCATCGTCTTGAAAATTCTATTCCAGATGGTACCCTTACTTAGGAAATATATCAATGTTACGATGTTATAGTCGTCACAGAATTTCCTACAAACTCAAGACAATTCAATCCCACAGTTACCCTGAATATAATGAAATTTCGCTTATTTTAAGTGTCTTCCTCACAGAAATATGTTAAATGCATTTCTAACCTCTTCTCTTTGAAGATCAGTAAAATTTACTGAACTCAACACTTAAAACATATCAAAACTTACATAATACACTTTATTTGCTTTACAGTCAAATTAAAATATCATTTACTAAACATATGGTTCTAAATCACCATATTAAGTTCATGTACACGGATTTTTATAAAAAGCCATATTGTTTTTTTATTTAACTGTTTACAAATAGATTAAATAATTTTTAATTGTATTTCGTATTATCATGTTATAGAAAAAAAGCGTTCCATAAGAAAATAAACTAGTAACTGTACATTAAATTAACTTATGAACAACTACAGCTACTAATTTCTTACAAGCGAACATCTTTTTATATTGCGTAACACACGGTGGCAAGGCAGACTAGACCAAGTATAAACGGTTCCGAAATTGAGTTGTGTGTACGAAGTTACTGGTAATGGTGTGAATTTTAATCTGACAAAGTAGACATGCTGTCCTGTTAATTATATGGGCACAATTGGATATAATTTAGTCTGGCTAATTTAGTTTGTGTATTTTCTCAAATGGCATAATAGACCAAAACAGTGCTCGTCTAGTCTGCTGGACCAATGTTAGGTGGTCTAGTCTGCCAGGCTACAATGTGGACCGCGATAGCCCGAACTTGCTTGATACGGAAAGGAAAAAGTGTCGCAACAAAATTCAGAATTTCTCAACAGAAAAAAATATTTTGAACCGAGTGAGGGAGAAATAACGGGCACATCGTCGACATTACAATTAACCCACATGTTTATACAGAATACCCCCCCCCCCTTCCACTTTGAGCACTGGTGGCAATGCGTAATAGTAGAGCTGATGGGGCATGGTACTGTCAATGCATATTAGAAAACTGCGCAAGAGATTCCACGAAGTAAGCAAGGGGATTCCCAGAAATTATCAGAAGTAAAGGTGGGTCGAAATGTTCATGAATGGTACGAGTTTCTAGCAGGTAACAATAATTCGTTTGCGCCAAATTGATATCTCAAACACTTTTAATAAACGACTTATTTTAATGCGTGTCTGCGTAACAACCAGGAGTAAGAATTGCATACATTGAAAGAAAGTTTGTTTATTTGTTAAAACATTGCCCGGTTGGATAGCGGTGATTATATGAATAACATTTTCACTCATACGGAAAGTCGTCTTATTCATACTCATTTCGGTCTTTTCTTTACAGAATTTTGGGAAATCGCCTATTTTCCGTAAGGAATCTCCCGCGCAACTTTGGAATATGCGTTTTTGATAGAGAACGTTTTAAGTCTTTGACGACAGCATGCCCCATCATCTATATATTTTAATGGTACTGGAAATACGTGCTTTAAAGTTTCCTCCGAATGTTTGGAGCATTTCTAGTTCGAACGAATTTTTACACCAATTAGTAATTGTTTATGCGACTTTGCCTAGTTCGTTTAATTAATTTTCAAGTAATTCTTGTAAATAACAGTTTCTTTTTATTCAGAAATGGATTTGAGAATTATTTCTATAACATTTTCAACACAATTTTAGATCTTGTAGCGAGAATCAGCTTTGTCGTTTGTTTGAAATATCATACAAGCATACCAATTTTTTATCTTGCGAAAACCGTAGTTGACATTCCACAGCACTGCCAATCAGAAATTTTGGCAACACATCTAGATAAATGAAATCTGTAAGACCTAGTCAAAAAGAGCTCTTTAATAAACAAGGAATATAGTGTTTCTTAGAAGCTTACGAACTGGAATAGTAGAAAGAGATTAGTATTAACAGTTGAAAACACAACTATTTCTGGAGAATAATCATGAATAAAATAATTAAATACATCAGAATTTGCTGGAAAAGAACTGAATCATTATTAGCCACATCTTAATATCACATGTGTTACTGATTACAATTCAGAATGTAATGAAAATAGGAACGTCGCAATGCCAAGACCCTGCAACAACAAAAAAAGGATGATATTAGAACAAATACCAAATAATTAATTATACTCTAAGCTAGAGGACATTATGCTACAATATTTACCTTTTTCAATAGATAACTACATACGGATAACAGGTTCATATGCTTAAAAGAACTTTCAACAGAAAAATAAGTTTCACAATCAATTACTAAATGATAAGGGCGTTCGACCTCACAATACGCTGAAAATAAAGATCACTAGTACATGTCCTAATGTGCCACAATGATGGAAAGGATCAGTACCTTTTCAAATTAGTATTTTCTGATTTTATATGCTCTTTAATAACAAAAGACTGGCGAAGTTCGAAATTCTGAAACTATTTTTAACGCTGAAATGTCCACCACTTGGTGAAGGGTCAATAGTATTTGGTAGACACCCCACAAAATATAACCATCAGTGAAAAAAAAAGGAAATTTCTGCCAAAATAGATAAAACATGAAGCTCCCTCCCTCCACCTCCTGGTAGTTTTGGCTTAAGGACAATGTAAAGGCAAGATCTCCAACAAAAGATGGCAGAAATATCTCCGTATATGTCTAATGTATTTTTATCGTTGCACGAAATTTCAATGCTGCTCCTACAAATTCAAGCGTAGAGAGTTCAAACTTTCAGGAAAGAAAGTTCATAACCAATTCAAGAGTTCTATCCGTGCCGATTTTTTAAATTTTCTTTCTTGTTCATTGTTGAAAGAGCTTCATTATTGTTGTTATGCCATTAACAATGGATCTTTGAACAATGAACAAGAAAGAAAATAAATAATCGGCACGGACAGAAAACTCTTGAATTGGTTATGAACTTTCTTTCCTTAAAGTTTGAACTCTCTAGGCTTGAATTTGTAGGAGCAGTATTGACATTTTGTGGAACGATAAAAATACATTATACATGCCATCTTTTATTGTAGATCTTGGCTTTATATAGAATTTTACAAGAAATAAGAGTATATGGCGCTAGCATGTGGTAATGATACAATAACCTGGAAACACTCATTTCTTCTCGAAATAACGACGGAAATGAAACCTAAATGCATACAAATTGTTCCTGATTATAGTGCCCTATCGATATGAATTTGTACGCATTTGAGTTTCATTTCCGTCGTTATTTCAAGGCGAAATGTGTTTCAAGGTTATTGCATCATATACCCTTATCTCTCACAATATTAGATTTGCGGCAAAACTAACTTCAGAAACTTATTTCCCGTGAAATTCTAGCCCAGAATGACATATTACACGCTCCCCTTCCCATTTAAGAAAACCAAACGAGATTCAATATGGCGGCCGTAAAGAACATACCTCCAACATATAGCACCTTCCACTCAGTATCCATTACTATGTATTTGCTTTCGATTTCTTTTTAGCATTTTACAAATATAAGAGGATTTCCACACTCTTTCTTCACTCTTCAGAAACAAGAATCTGATTATTATATAATCGATATCTCCCACAGAAATTGCGCTCGAATCGCCAAAATTTGCATGTGCACATATTTTGACATGAGCATGATGGAAGAAAAAATATATATAACTTTTTTTCTACTCCATCAGTAGGTTTACTTGTTAGATTGCAAGGAACTAAAACGGGTGCAATCGTAGTTTCTAGTGAAATAAATCTAATGACTGTGTAATAACTCTACTCTATCACGTAAACAAACAAGGACTATGAAATAATATTTCTAAGTTTCGTGAAAGAGCACAGTCCACAACAAACTCACAACAAGTTATCTGAAATAACTTCTTCAAGTTGGAGCATTATTTTCGATAAACGTTTTCTAAAATTTACTGAATTTAATATTAAAGGTCTTTAGGTAACTTTGGCTCAGGTCGGATGGAATGAACAATGTGAGGAAACGGGAGAACCTACGCGCACAGTGTTTGTCCACCACAAAGCTCACATGGCACGAGTAGGGATCGAACCGACGACCCCAAGCACAAGAGGTGAGCGCTCTACCATTAAGACACAGCGACCCAGATACTTGACATGTAACAATTTCAACCCTAGTAAACAACTGAATCAAAGCTACATGGTCCAGTCAGTAACATCGGATCGACAAACAGAGGTAATCGAGTTCAGCCACGCTTCTGGTCATCCTCGTACTCACCAGACGAATGTCGCGACAGTGCCTGGTCTTAATTAAGGTCTTGACCGCTATCCTTTCCATTCGCCTCCATAAGTATTTGCTGAGCCATGCCATCCCTTATACGTGACGCACTTAAAGGAAAAAGTTGCCAGTTTAGCCCATAACAGATTGTTTTAAAAATTAAATAACTGACAACAGATCGCCCCCTCTAATGACATTTAAAAATTTGCGCGCGACTGCCCGAGAAAGTGTCGCTATGAATGCGACTTTAGCAGCGCTGATGAGGCGGGTATGCCCGCTTCAATACTCCCAGAATTATTTTGTTGGTTCACCTAATTCACGACTGGATGCGTGGAAACTGACATACGATTCACTTCGCAAAGTCAGACACAGTATCACGTGCTGAGATTCTTGCAGATGTACACAATCAATTTTATCTTGGAAGACTACAGCCCCATTCCTACTTTATTATAAAAGAAACGTATCTTTCAACCGTTGCTTAAAATATTTGTGTAAACCGAGAGCAATTTTAACGAACATTAAAGCATAATACGAGGTCTGTTAACAAATAATAAAAAAAACTTTTTAAAGACATTCTTTTCTTAATCAATTCGCACTAAAAAGTAAAAAAAAAAAAAAAAAAAAGTTTGTTTATGCATGCCTAAAAAGAAAAGCATGCGACGTGATCTCATATACAGTCACTTTATAAATTCTTGAAATGACATGCCCCATTCTTTTCTTTTTAGTCATACATATTTTTTTTTTTTAATTTTTAGTATGAATTAATTAGGAAAAGAATGCCTTTAAAAAGATTATTATTATTATTGGAGTTATTTCGATGTTCGGATAAATTTTCTCAGGCTAAATGTTTTGTGACTCAAATCCTAAAGTGTTCTGCAAACAGGAAAACCCAGACTAGTATCTATTTTAGGATAAAGAAGGTGAGAATAAACAAAATATATTAAAATTTGCTTTTAAAATATATAAAAGTAACAACGGAACATTGTATTGTCACCGGACTTACGTCGCTCTGCAAAATTTCATCATTCTATGACGTCGGGAAATGAGTTCAATTAACATTCCAAGCAGTGTGCGAATTAAACATTTTAGCCAGAGAGGGTTAAAACATAACGCACGGATTTCAACAGCCAACCTACATATATATTTCACAGCCATATTCAATCCACTACTGGATGAGACCTCTCCAAAAGGGACGAGTTGGTGTATGCTGCTTGCACGCCGACCAGACGTGTTGGAAGAATAGAAGCTCTCAACTGTGATCGCCAATGTCTTTTATTCACAGCAGCTCCCCAATTGCATCACTATCCTGGGTAGGCACAGTTCCAGACTCTCTCGCTTTTGAAAAAAATATTCTTGACAGAGCCGAGAATAGAATCGAACCCGAGACGACCTGTTCAGCAGTCAGCGACGATAACAACTAAACCATCGGAGAGAGTGAGTCCAAATGTCCAATAGGAGGTTACTAAATCAAACCAATCATACTACATCTTTCACATTAAGCTACTTCATAAACATCACAAAAGAAATGGTTTCCAAATAGGTTTCTTAGCTGCTAGTAAAAGTTGACCTACCCTTGTCACTTCCATGAAAATAGTTTCAACTTCTGCCAAATAAAAATGTTCCGATTTTCTATCTAATCTTGATCGAAACATCTTCTAGGTGGGAGAAATTTATCCCTGGCAGGGACGAAAATAAATTTGTCAGGGTGGGAAACTTATTTGCCAGACGGGGAAATTCCTGGTACCCCCCCCCCCCCGTTAATGCGCACACTGGTTCCAAGATTTGATGACACCATGAACCATTGTGAACTAAACAGAAGAAAGTACAAAGACACCACACTTTCATTGTAAAATCTGTATATAAATATACAGAAAAGAACCAATAATAGCGGTGCCTAGCGGTATCCCTGGACATTAACTTCCCCAGTTTTCAAACCTGGTGCTAACTGCAATAACACAGTAGAGCGCGTTATATGCAGGTGTTCTGAGAGCCCGTAGCGACTGTTAGTTACCTCGGCCATGAAGAAACTGGAACAGCAGTATGTATGTGTGAAATTTTGTTTAATTGCACAAAATTTTCACAGAGCACATCGAATTTGAATTTATTTATGGTCTTAGGCATCTGATTAAGAACGGAATAGGGTAGTTAAGAGGATGCTGGAAAGTAGGCGCCCAGGGTCTAGTTTGTAGGTATCATCACGGCATTTGCCTGGTGGGATTGAGGAAAACCTTGAAAAATTTGTCAGGATGGGCGGCCGCTGGGATTCTTTACAGGATCTTCCGATTGCTAAGCCAACACCCTACGAACGGAGATACGACCACTCGGTACATACAGAGACTTTCGACATGTTGGATGAAGTCTATGGTGAGAAATCTTTGATTCGAACACAATGTTACGAATGGTACAGACGTTTCAAATGGGACACTTTCGAACCTCCACAGAGGACAACGCAAATTCCGGACGGCCACCCAGATCTATCTACATCGATCAGATGGAACGGATGCAGGAAGTCATCCGTGCGAACAGTCGTCTTATAGGACGTGAAGTGTTGCTGAACTGAATACCAACCCAGGCATATCTAACACTATTTTGCCACGTCTTGTTACCAGAACAAAACGAGGACTGACATGTGAAGGGTTGTTATGCAGAGCGAATGCTAATCCAAATTTTCTAAAGCTTGTGATCGCTGGTAATGACACGTGGATGTACGGGTACGATTTGGAAATAAAGATCCGATCATCACAGTAAGTCGGATACTCTCCACTACGGCCCGCCAAAAGCACGAATGAGTAAATCTGATGTTAAAGTGACGTTAATCGTATTCTTTGACTGGCTGGGGATCGTCCACTCGGAGTTTGTGTCACGGAGTTCCACAGTGAGTGCAGTATTTTAAGTTCACATCGTGAAACATTATGATAAAAGGTGCGCCAGAACAAGTCCTGAATGGTTCATCACGATAATGCACGCTCCCATTCTTCATTCGTTGTGAAAATTTTGCCAAAACACCAGACGTCCCTGATTTGGCACCAGGTGGTTTCTTACTCTTCCGTAAGTTGAAATCAACCCCCAAAGATAAGATTCCATACATGAAATCAAGGAGAAATTGGAACGGAACACCCAAGCCATTCCAAAAACTGGACCTCCAGCAGTTAATCGAGAACTGGAACCAGAGCTGAAACCGGGTAACGGTGAACCGGCCTGACGCGAGCATAATGACCCGGTAAGTATAATGAATCGCCAATATTCAGCGCTGTATTTTTCGCGAGAAATTAATTAAAAGCTCTGCTTTGCCCTCCGGGTCACTGGGTCGATATCGGGTCCCAAGCATATACCCGGTTCCAAACTTGACCCATTTCAGCTTTGACTGGAACACGCTGGGTGGAGGGAAGTAGCAAACTTTGAAAGAGACAGGCTCGGCTAAGTGGCATTACCATTTTATCCATATTTTAAAAGTTCGGTTTATTTTTGAACAGGCCTCTTAAATATTTATTAATGCTTCGACTGAGCAGAATGTATGTTGTAGCAAAAATAATCAACAAAGGCACCTGTCGCAATGTAATAAAATGTCAAGAGGGTCGTTACCGAGTGGAAGTTTCGCAAGGCTCAAACCGCGGTGAAATAATTTAAGTTATATTATTAACAATATATTTCAGATTTTGGTTTATGCCTATAAGTATATAATGCCCAGAAACATAAAAGAACTTTCCCATTCTTGATGAATATGTGTTACTGTATATCATAATAATATTACTTTGCAATAATTTTTACCATAAAATGAAAATAATCATGCGTCACAGAGAAATAAAATGTAACAGGGCGCTTTAAATGTTTTATGCGTCCCCCCCCCCCCCCCCGAATATTATACATAAGCTTATGGCCACAAGTTTGAATTTGATCTGAATCCGTCAATTGTTTAAAAAATAACCTGCTGTTCAAAATCTCGCCTCATTATATATTATAATATTCTTTAATATTATATTCTTCTTTTACCGTAATTTTTCGCTGCTCATTTCAGCAATACCTTCTTACCACAATTCTTCCACACTTACACAAAAACCGGATTAATGGTGTTCCACCAGTGAGATAATGAGGCAATAAAGAAACAGACAGGATTTTTTTTCAGCATACGTCAGTGACAAAGAGAAGGACAGGACACTGACTTGTGGACTCTCCTCTATCCACGCACAAAGTTTCACGCACGGGCTTTGGTTAGTCTGGCCGTGACCACTGTTAGAAGTGGATCGTGTGTGTGTCGTCGGAAGTGCGAAAATGTGAACATCAATTCCGCACAAAACTTCGAAAATCCGCCACAGAAACGTGTAATTTGTTGACAGAAGTTTATGTTGACTAGTATCTATCTCGCACACAAGTGTTGGATTGATGTAAGAAGTTTAAGGAGGGGAGGGAAGACGTAGTGGATGACCCAAAATCTGGCCGGCCGTCCTTCCACTGTTAAAACTCAAGACAATGTGGAGACAATCGGGAGAATTGTACGAGGAGACCGCCGCCTGAGTATTCTGGCAATTTCTGAACTTACGAACATCAATAAGGATTTTGCACGTCGATCTGGGCATGTCAAAGGTGTGTGCTAAAGTGTTGCCAAAAATCCAGACCCCCCGAGCAAAAGAGACATCGAGTGAATTGTTGTGCTGCTGACATCCTTGAAAATGATCCTGATTTCCTCTTAAATGTAATTACGGGTGATGGAACTCGGATTTTTTTCAATATGATCCAGAGACTTAAGCGACAACCCATGCATTGGAAGAGCCCCCAATCACCTAGGAAGAAGAAAGCGCGCATGAGCAAATTTAAACTCAAAGCAATGATGATTAACTTTTTTTTCGATATCCGCGGGGTTCACTACATTGATTGGGTGCCTGAAGGTCAGACTGTCAATCAGGTTTATTATACAAATGTTTTGAAGACCCTCCGCAAACGTGTGCGGCGAAAGAGGCCAGACATGTGGAAGAATGCCTCATGGATTCTTCAAAACAATGCACAGACACATAACGCACTACCTGTGAAGAAGTATTTGGCTAAAAAAAAAAACATTCCAGTGATAAAACATCCACCGTACTCGCCGGACATAGCACCGAGTGACTTTTTGCTCTTCCTGAAAGGGAAAACTGCACTCAAAGGAACCAGGTTCGAGTCCGTGGATGCAGTGAAAGCAAAAGCGACGCAGCTATTGAAGAGTATAACACAAGATGACTTGCAACACTGCTTTCAAGTGGAAAATTCGCATGGAGCGGTGTAGGGATCGGGGAGGGGACAAAAATTTAAATTATCTGAGGTTTTTTTTTTTTTTCGTTAAAGAGTTAGAGCATGAGTCTGGTTTCTTTATTGCAGTCCCTCGTAACAGATAACTTGAGATCAAGCAACGTTAGAACAACATTTACAGAACAAGAATTACAAGCGCAATTGTATTTAAGTTTTCTACCACATACATGCACATATTCTTCTTGCTTTCACTTTTGTATGCAACAGCATTCGGTTAATGAGAGACAAAACTAGTGAGAAGCATAACATGGTCGAAATCAGGTGCAGTGTTACATATTTAACTTTTGCCATATTTAACTCAGGCCGGAGTGAAGGTATCGGCCAGGGCTTTACTTAAGATACCACCCGGCATTCGCCTGGTGAAACTGAGGCAAACTCTGGGAAACCTCAGAACGATCAGCCGCGGGGATCGAACCTGTGCACATACCGGACAGCTCCAAAGTCAGCGATGTTACTGCCTAGTCCTTGGGGACAGGGTACAGGTATATTTATAAAGAACTAACAAGATCCAATGCAGTAAGTGGAATAAATCGAACCTTGGTTTGAAACTGGAAATTACAATCTTCCCGTTACACGAAGAATAACAAATAGTCTTTCTTTTCCTATTTACTTTTAAAGCGAGAAGTCATGACAAAACTATGATTAGCTGTGTTAACTTGTTTCTAGTATTCTCTCACGTTCCGCTCTTAATATTCCTTGATTCATAGATAAGATTGTGTGTGAGAATGACTCAATGAATTCTATTTAAAGCCTTTAGGTAACTTAAGCTCAGGCAGGGATAGAGGGGATATGGGAAGTCGGCCAGAGCCTCGTTTCCTGGGGTGACTGAGGAAAAACCTGCCAGAATGGCCGACTACTGGAATCGATCCCAGGAGCTTTTTGGCGCAACGCCAAGGATTTACCAATTGACGTACGTGCGCTTGGTATGTGTGAGCATACGAATGTATTCATATTCACATACGGCGCAAGAGAAAGTAATATTAGGTATTAGTTATTTATAAATTACAGCACTGAACTGATGTAGACTCTTAAATTAGTATTCGCTCACCGAATACGCCATGTATAATCAATGTGTCTGCAAGACTACAACTCGTTTGTTGGTAACACGGTAAGTTACTGTCGCTAAATTTACAAAAGTGATAGGCAGAAACTCATGGCCCTGCAAATGAACATATCGCGATCATCAATGAAGACCTAGGACTGCATGCCTATCGCAGGACAGGCCATCGGTTAAATCAGCGCTTCAAGAGAATGTGACGTGACAGATCAAATTTGCTCCTGCAGAAGTACGTGGATAACAAGCATCGACACATCTTGTTTACAGATGAGAAAATTTTCCCTGTTGAAGAACATCTCAACCACCAGAATGATAGAGTGTATGCTACAACCAGTGCTGCAGCATGTGAATAAGTTCCCTGAGTCCAGCGAGGTCATCACCCCGCACCAGTGATGGTTTGGCTGGGTGTGTCGTACTGGTGCCCCACTAAAGTCCATTTTTGCCAAAAAGGTGTCAAAAACAGGTGCCAAAGTGTACCAGGAGGACATTCTCGACAAGGTGGTGAAACCTCTTGGCAGCACTCTGTTCAAAAATAAGCCTTGAGTGTTCCAATAGGACTCAGCACCAGCTCACAAGGTGAAATCGACTCAGGAGCGGTTTCGTCGCAACAACATTGCGTTCATCACCACCGAAGAATGGCCGTCGTCCAGTCCAGACTTAAATCCTCTTGACTACAAGATCTGGTCCTATTTGGAGAAGGTGTGTTCTCAGCCTCACATAACTTTGGACCGCTTGAAAACTGCTATAGTGAAAGCAGTGGCAAACAGACACGAATGTGGTGCGTGCTGCCATTGATGATTGGCCGCGTCGTTTACGAGCCTGTGTCCAGGCAAGAGGAAACCATTTTGAATAAATGTTGTTGCCAATTGATTGTCACTTATCGTTGTTTTATTTCGCAAAATATTTTTATTTTCCTCCGCGTATTTTACTTGTTATAGTCTTTTGCAGTTGGGACGGAACTTATGACCCGACTAAGTATATAAGTACGTGGAACGAAGAACGACGTCGCACGAAAACATTTTCATATGCTTACATTTATTAATATATTTATAATCATGGGTTAGGTTAGAAAATCAAGTTTTTTTTTTCATTACACGCAATATAGTGCCTTGTTTAGATTACTAAGATTGTATGATGGTAACGATCATGGTTGAAATAACCCCGTTTACACTATGGAACATAGCTTGGTTATCGTGCTTGTACTGCTATTTAGTAAAGAAACTCTTAGTCATAGGCGTAGCTAGAACTTTATATTTGGGTGTGCACAAAGAAAAAATTAGGTCTTGTGCCTTTTTAATACCATATTTTGGAATACAATCACTTGGCTCTTTCACTGCACTGATATTTGTAATGGAATAAGAATAAAGTAACTAAATGACAAGTGTTGAAAATTTCTGAATATATGTAGTAGAAAAAATCAAACTGCGTAGAAATTACACACATACAAAGTGTTAATATATATGTTACAAAAACAAATAGATGATATTACACTTCATCTATAAAACAAGTAGTCTGTCAAAAGGTACAATATTCTTAAACTCATCAAGAACTTCATCTACATCAATAGACGAAGCCTTTTCCTGTTCCACAAATATCACGAGCTGGGTTTCCAAACTATCCTGCTTCTGAGTTGCTCTTAATTTAGTTTTAACTTGGGTAAGTTTGAAGAAAGCTCTCTCACACGTGCAGCTTGTGACAGGTACAGATGAAAAATACTGTAGTACGGAGTAGAATGCAGTAAATATCTTCTTTCTCCAACTACCCCTGCACTGTAATATAAAAACTTCCCTTAGGTACAGAGTATTTTCTAATCAGAAGTCTTACTTCTGATACTCGTGGCCTGACAATTTGAATGTTCCAGCTAAGACGCCCATTTCTTCATCCTTTACATTCAAGTCACCCAGATTTTCCATGGCACCGATGACCTCAACAGTTTCTTGACTGAATCTCTCATCTCCCCTTCGTTTCATATAAATACTGCGAGCTGACTGATTTTTCAACATCTTTTGTAATTTTGAGCCTCTTTGTTTCTTTACTGTAGGAATGGAAACCTCCAGACTATCACAGACCTTAATAGCTTCGTTGAAGAGTTCCATGAGTTGAGGTGAATTTCTCATGGACTGCACAGCATCGCAAAGCGATCTGACACCAGATACAGCCGAACATAGATTTGGACTTTGGATTAACTTGCTAGCCTTCACGATCATTTGCAGGACTAGATGCGTCAGTGTGAGACAAAAGACGAACTCAAACGATCTGACTTGTTGTTTCAGTTGGTTCCCTTTAGCTCTCACATCACCCTGATGACTGTTTCGAGTGATTTCTTCCAAAGCCAAAATAATTGCAGAGTAGTTCTTTTAACTGCAGAAACAGTTTTAGCACGACACGATCATTTCGTTTTTCACAAAGGCTTCAATGTTGTTAAACTTAGACCAATTTCCTGGCATACACTTTCAAAAACTGCATGCCTTCAAGAAACTACCTTCAATGAAAGAGCAAAGGAATTGAATTATTAATCTGAGACTAGTCATTTTTGGGTCACGATTTATATGAGTTCACAAGTCCGCAAGATTCAAACAATGAGCATAGCAGTGAACGTTAATTACTGAACTGTTCTTTCAGTTCCCTTCCGCTCCAGATATTGCCCCCAGACATTGTTCAGGCTCCATCAAAGCAAACTGAACGAAAATTTTGCCAATCAATACCGAACTCTGACACTACTAGTGCTAACGTATTAAAAATTGTCTATGCATCTACAGAATACAACTTACGAACAGCCACTAAATGCTCAGCAGGTGACTGTTAATTAACATTAAAAAGTCGAAAAACTATAGATATCTGTTCATGATGACCACAATCACACATTTCATAAGAGATAATGACATTTTCAACTTCCTTACAAGTACATTTTTCGAACTGCGGATTAGATCATTCTGAATTTGTGGACTTTTAAGTGCAATTTTTTGGCCCGTTAGTTACGTGTTCTTTCAAAATGGGTCATATTTGGAAATTAAATCAACTACATCTAGAAATAACCCCCTGTCGTATGCTTCTTTATTCTCAGTATGACCTCTGAATGGGCGGTCTCCTTTTGTAAGACAAAGCATTATGTTTATTGGCATCTCCATGATTCGTCGACCTTGTAGTCTTGTTTGTTCTTGCTTGGAAAGAAAAGTCTCCTGACACTCATCTAATTGGATGCCAAATGGTTTATCTTTTATTGTAGTTTGACCAGGAACTTAAGTTTAGCTGGTGTGCTGCATAAACTCACTATTTAAAAATGTACCGGTACGGCAAGTTTACACGAACGTAATGTCACGTCCACAAGCGGCTATGTTCATCAAATAATGACTCTTTCGATCATTCCGAGGGGCAAATTTGAAACAACCCGAAAAAGCAAGTACAACGACAGTTACGACGAAGGAAACTAGTCTGTTCAGGAAAGAGGTTTAAATACCAGCCACAAGCGACGTTGATAAATAAACTTCCAACAACATAGTTGCATTATAAACACTTTTACTGATAAGCTTTCTGCCCCACAGCTAGCATACAATAATTAGTTGATTGTGAGAATGGTGGGGAAGGCGATAGGCAGCGAATATTTTACTGTAACATTGTTGTTACTGTTATAAATATTGTTTCCCTGTATTATGTCAATTTTTAATTTCAAGCGTTCAATAAAGAAAAGAGCCTATTAGCATACTTCCGCAAATATAGGTAGGTTTTACAAAATATTGAGGAAGGGTTGTGTGATTCGTGGATAAACTCAACGAGTTCAATATTTCGAATAATCTCTACTTTTAATAATTTGGTCCTGTAAAAAGAAAGATGCCGCTCATTTTCTCTCTTATTGAAATATGCCTTAATAAAGCAGCCCACTAGGACACACCGGGACACCACGTAGCTACGCCTATACTTAGAGTAAGGAATCTCCTTTTTCCATTCTCTAAGGCTACACACGGTAGAGGTTTAAATTATAGAATAATGAACACAAATGAATGTAGTGTAACATTTTTTAGATTAGTTCTGCCATCATTCTTTTATGCTTTAAAAGTGATACGCACCACTAGGGTGCTATATATTACGATAAAGAAAAAAATAAACTCACCAAGTGAGCTGCGCTTAACGACCATCTAACGGTCGTAAGTTGACACTGGTTACATTTGAAACCCGCGTTAACGGTAACTACCGTTTACATTACTAAAATGATCTTGGTTAACCATGGTAAGATGTTGGTAATGTAAACAAGTCATAAAACACATTTTCTCTTCTACTTTACAGCAATGCTAACACGTGACTCTAAAACGTGGTTAAAATATTCCAGGCAGCATACGCTCGTCAAAATAGGGATGCCTATTTTAAATGGATGCACATAAAAGGATCAACTAAAATGCTCACATGTTAGATGATGTTTTCCAGTAGCTGAACTAAGTTTTCTTGCCGCTCCCCGGCAGCTTAAGATATTGCGCCATCAGATTTCATCCTCTCCAATTCGCTTATTTTTAACTAAACAGATTAAAAAATAATAGTAAAACCACAGTTATGTTAATACTGTATACTGAATACCATGCAACACGTCTGTATTATTACCAAGGATTAGGGAGTATAGGATTGCCAGCTCGCATAAGCGACAATAGCTTGAACTAAGAGTGATAATTACATAGTAGTGGCACCTGGTGATCGACAGGGAGAACTATCTACCGGGTCAATTATCGTTCATAATGGATTTAGATCCGGGCTATCTTTGGGGAAAAAAAAGGGAATTGTTTTTTCATCTCTGTCAATATTTCGACTTCAGGAAGCAGAACAAAGTCTTTATTAATATGTTGACATTAGTTATTATGTTTGTTAGTGAATTGCATTGGAGAATATACAGTAAATGCAAATAATCTAAATGTCGCTCCAACAACTTCAAGGAGCAGCGGTCCTAGTCCTACCTTGCTCCTACTTCTAACAACTGACACTACTCTGTTGTGGTGTGCGTGTGTGCCTTTCTGTCGGAGCGGACGCGTGCTTTCCAAATAGGAACGAAGTTCGCCGAAGTTATTTGTTACCGGCCAGCTACGTTGTTACCAAGGATTAGCCTAGTCCTTGGTTGTAGTTCACCTGCCTACTTAATGATGACACGACTATAGTTAGATAGTACTTCCATCTATAGTTAATACGTTCAACTCCCTTCAGCTGGCAGTCCTATTATATACTCCCTAGTCCTTGTTATTACTATGAAATTTAGGCAAGTGGACACCAATTAATTGTCACGTTAATTTCTTGAAGTAGCGAAATGGTATTTTTTTAAAATAAATAATCTATAGATACGCAGTATATATATTATAAATAAATCACAGCCATATTCAATCCACAAGTGGATGAGGCCTCTCCCCGAAGGGAGGAGTTGGTCTACTGCTCCCACGCTGACCAGACGTGTTGGGAGAGGAGAGCCGAAGCTCTCACTGTGATCGCCACTGTCTTTTATTCACAGCAGCTCCCCAATTGTCCTCACGATGCTGGGTCAACACCGAAATTTTTGAGCCCCCACCGGGAATCGAACCCGGGACCGCTCGCACTGAAGTCGAGCGCGCTACCGA